>VCJD01002546.1:0-15981 GCA_024140245.1 Backusella tuberculispora | reverse complement strand
AAGAGACGATATAAATATACAAAAAACTCAAGTTGATTTATCAAAGCTAAACTATGGAATTTACTCCCTAAAAAAACAACCCGCTGGCATCCATTCTAATGAGAGAATTATTGGCATAGACCCAGGTATATTTTTATAGTTATAACAGAACAAAGTTTTATGTATACTAATTAAATGTACTTTTTATAGGTATAAGGGATCTTTTCACTTGTGTAATCCTTTCAACAACAAGTCATAAACATGAAAAAATCAGTATCTCCAATGCAAGATACAGGTAATAAATTCTGATCAATCTCTCTTAACTTGGCTAATTTTGTTTATTTATTCTAGAGTCAGATCTGGTATGACTTGATTCAATGCAATTGAACTTAAGAAAAGAGAGGAGGCCAGGATACAAGAGGTATATGACAATATCCCCAGTACAAAATCTGTAAACTTGGCGAATATTGTATTCTATATACGTGTCATCTCGGAATATCGTAATACGTAACACGCTCTATAAATCACCAAACTATGTAATTTCTCTAAAAAAAACCATGAAATTTTTTCCTCATGAAAGGTTATCACCATAGAGAAAGACAGGGATATATATATTCTAACAGACAGGCAGCCTTAGACTACATTTCTAATGTTATCATTAATAAAGCATCGACTACAGATCCTTTTGTGCTAGCACATAAGTCCTCTAAAAGTAGAAGAAAGAAAATGAGAAAAAAAAAATCGTAACAGAAACCAAAATATTCAAGCACAAAAACAGAGAACAATAGTAGCATATGGTGATGCTAATATCATGAGTATGAAGGGTCATTCGCCTGCTCCCATCAAGGTAACTATCGCTGATGTCATATATTTATGATATATCATTTTAAACTGTTTATACCATATAGAAAATATTACAGACCATCGCAAAAAAGGCGCTGGTTATCTTAATTGACGAATACAAAACTTCAATGACTTGTTCCCAGTTTCACCAACCTCTATTAAACGCGTATCAAGAAAATGATAGGATATGTGCTCACAAGTAAGTTGAATAACAGTGCTACAGTTATTTCTCTGGCTAACGCTAATATAATACAATGATCAGAAAAAAAAGACTAAGATTACTAAATGAAAACAACCCCTCCATTAAATATGTAACTGAAACGGGTGATGTTTTGTGTAAAACTGTTTCCTGAGAAGAAAATAATATTATCCAAGGTAAACGTCTACTTTTGATTTGATGCATATTGTTAAGGCTAATTTTTATTCTTAGAATATCAAGAGTTAGTTTATCCTTTGAAGCTTTGCCCAAGCTGTTCAGATAATAACAAGACTTCGGTAAGTCAATAAATGAATATAAACATATTGGATTAATCTGCTAAACATAACGAAATAAAATAAACTAGTTTTGGAATCGCGACGTGAGTGCTGCAATAAACATTCGAGGTGTCTTGATGGATTACATTAATTCTGACTTCGAAATTAGTTCTCAGCATCATTCCTTAAGTCGCAGTATTAATAATAATAAAAACTAAAGGTGCTTCATCTAACATCATTGCCCCCTGTTGGGCCCTAAGCGATTGTAAGTACCATTTTTTAAAAAAGAAAAAGAGTTTAAACTCCTTTTGTTATGAGGGATATAAGTAAATCGTTTTTTTGTGACATACTCAGAGGAACTTTAATTGAAATTTATGACCATAAGAGAAGACCAGAAACTGTTTGCTTGTTTTCGTGCTCAAAAATTTAATTGCCTCATTTTTTAGTTAGGCCAAAAAAAAACACTACTCATTTTAGCGATAAAACTCTGACGATCATCAAATCTTTAATTGTCCGAATTATTACCCATCACCCAGTGTTTCGATATGAAAAAGTGTAAAAAACTGAAAAAGTGTAAGAAACTACAGTCCTTATTTTTTTAAACTTTCTGATAAAACCATTGTTATCTTACTGTTTATTGTTTTTCTTCAATATAATATTATTGATTTTCGTATTATTTCTTATTTTCAAAAGACATATTAAAGGTAGTGAGATTTAAATTAAGAAGGAAAGAGATCATTCTTATTTGTTCAACCTCACACAGTATAGTAGTTATCTTTATTCAATATAAGTACGGTAATATACCAAGCAAAAATATTGTTTGACTAAAATCAAATCAACAATGGGAAAAGAAACAATAGATAACGTCTCCTGGTAATGTATATAACTACTGTATGCATTTATTTTAAAAGTTGCTAAACAAAAACTAGCTTTCTTTTTCTAAAATAAAAAGTACCATGTCAGCTTATTACAAGTAAAGTAAAACAACCACATACACTTAGATGATGAATGGTTTCCAGACCAAATTATAGAACACTGAATTCCGATTCCACTGCCTTGGCTGATAATTTTGAGAAACAAGATAATCAATCAGCTATTCTGATGACTCCGATGATCAAACAAGGATCAATGATAAATTGGTTCAAGCCGCTGGTAACTCAAAAGATACTGGTTTATATATGCCTACAGGTTCACAAGAGCTAGAAGCTCAAGTTGCCGCTAGGCCTAAAATTGACAATCAAAAATGGCTTCTTCTACAGGCAAGCTGGCACATAAACAATAGAAATTCAATTCAATTTATATGCAAACACCTTACGCAAATCACTCAACCGGCTTGTCCATTAGATACCCTAACAGTAGGAGAATTCTTTTGGCATTGACTAGATAATTATGGGAGTTTCTTACGTGAAATTAATTTAAATCTTGTTATTGATCCAAATAACATTCATAGAAGTGAACATATCAAAAATATGTTTATTGAAAAGGTCACAGACATCGTTGAATACGTGTGAGAGGTTCCCGTCAAGCTTCGCTTATTTATTCGTCACTACCTTCTATATAATCTTAAAGTTAAAGAATACAGAGAAGGAAATGTTCAGCTCAATACGGTGTTTCATCTGATTTCATTTAATATATGGCTTTAACTTATTATTGTTTAAGATGTCACTGCAAAGTCAAAATGTTTTTGTTGCTGACATCAATAGAGTATTCTTTCATTATCAATAATAGTTTCTTGATACTCTTATTATAAAACCTAATGAACCACTTGTATATAAAATTGCCTAATATATCATTTCAACGTAATCTACCACCTACTTCTCTAATGATGCTATTGAAGACCCTCAGCCTTGGACAAGAACTTTTCTTTGTTTTTTCTTGAGCGAATATAGCTCCGTATTTCAAGCACAGACTCAAAAATAAAAGACGCCAAGTGCTGTATACATCGACAGAATGCGGTGTGACCCGTTTCTACTGAGCACAATCCTGCTCTTGATTCTGCCGAGGAGTCTGTTGTTGCTAAAAATTCAGCTTCTAGTTAGACACCGGTTTTTCCATGCGGGCTACCGCATAATAATAATATACCTCATTTTCATTATCATTAGAGAAATAAAACCAAGGTCGAATTCTATTAGATGATGAAATCTAAGGCGATATTGGCTTGCCATCTGGATATCAATTTGTTCAAAACATCTCAGATTTTTCTGCTCTAGGTCGTACAAGAGGACCAAATTTTGCCAGAAGTTTCGTTTATGGTACTAGTGGAAACACCTAAAGCATAAACATTGGAACTGGGATCTGTGATAACTCTTATTCTTATTCCTAATAATTCTAGTAGAGTAGTTGTCAGGTTCATTCAATATCAAGATGAAAAATTCCGTCATGCTCCGATAGATATCATAACTTAAACTGCCAAGGAAACAAATTTGCCTCTTACCTTTCCTCCTCTGAGTTTAAATAAAAGAGAGCGTTTTACTTTAGTCAAGACCCTTAAGAATATTCATTCATTACATAAATTTTCAAAATGTTTAATTTGCTTTTCAAAATGCAGTTATTCGAGTTCGAAAATAATAATGTCACATTGAGCGATGAAGATGAGTTCATTACCATCTTTTCAAGAAATACGTACTATGAATTAGCGGAAATGAACGAATAAAAACGCAAATGAATGAATGAGATGTTTCGAAGGCTTCATGTAGATCACGAACAACCAGTACCAATAGATCCGAAATCTATACTATCCTTGGTTTTGAAAGTCAAATGTCAAGCTAAAAATTTAAATTTAAATGGCGTTGACATCGCCGATCAATTTAGATCTTATTACACAACCCATCTTGCTACCAGAAAAAAACTGGAAGTCGCCCTTTTTTCAGCCTCTTGGCAGTGGTTTATCAATGCTTACACAGAAATAATTCGGACATGAGTTTTTTTGAGGGATACAAGTCCTATATTTTCGTCCTGGAACCTTCACTTTTGTAAATCAGCAGCTTTTATTTAATTTGTTATCTAGTCGAAAGATATCCTCCCGTACTTATACATTAATTTTCAGATCTAGGGCTCAATAATCACACCAGTTCGACTTCAGCTAAATTTATTAGTAGAACAGTGTCGTATTAATCCGTTCTAGGAAAATGCTCCTATTTATCCCCATTCACATATAATCCTTTGATTTGCCTGATTCTTCGGGTTTGGTCGTATGAGACTTGATATTTCCGAATATGTTCATACAAAAAGACAAAAGCATGACTTACTCATTACCAATTTAATTCGAACTGAGAGTTACAGAATAGGCTTTCTTTTTGCTTGCTCGGTATGTGAAAGACGGGACTTCGAAGAGAATGTACTAGATATTACTAGCTTTTCAGACTTTGATATAAATATATTTCAACATTGGGGTACTAATACTGGTATTACTTCTCCTTTCATAACTACTGAAGGCAGCGGTAGAGATACTGGCCATCGGCTTAATCTTCCTTACAAAATGAGAAAAATGAGTCCCACAGAGTTTTATACTTGTGTCGGCTACAAGCAAATCACTAGGCAAATAACTGAGTTTAAGGATGCTGAAGCTGGCCAACATAGTGAAGTTATTGTCACCGAACTTGAATTACAATTAATTAGCAACAAAACAAGCTTAGAAGCCTATCGAAACTATTTACATACTTATTTTGAACGTTTACCTCGTCTCATAGAATTTTATGAAGCGCGTTGAGCTGGATTTTGAAAGTTGAACTATCAAAACCATAACTAAATTAAAGCAGAAATGTTTCAATTTTTTTTTGTATCAAGAAATGTTTCGAATGTTCGCCAATGGCGATAGAAAGTATAATCATGTTAGAATGAAGCAGCGGTATCGTGGGGATCGTCGTGTGCCTAAAACGGAATACAAGTCACGCTAACCACTAAAGCACACCTTTAACCTTCCTGTAAGAAACATAGAAAACAAAAAAAACTTGCTTATTCAACTAACTAACGCTTGATTTAAGTACTCTTCTATAGACTGATCATTTTAAAATTTGGCAACGCAAAATGACTTTATAAAGATACCTGAAAAGACGAGCTTACTTTCGATTACATTTAACATAAAATGAAATTACGATGTCAGCGAATATAGTGGATATATTTGTATAAATATATGTATGTATGTATGTATGTATGTATGTATGTATGTATGTATGTATGTATGTATGTATGTATGTATATGACTAAAAATGAATAGAAAACACTTTTATGTATGCATATCAAGACTTTTTTTTTAAAAAAAAATGAACTGGTTTTTTAAGAATATGGCTGTAAATAATTACGGTCATATCATACTATTGTGTTCAAATAGGGCCAGAAACTAAATTACCAACCAATATATGACAATTCATGGGAAGAAGCTTAATAACATAAAAAAGATGCATTGTCCAAGATAATATTGTTATTGACCATCTTTTTTTTTGTTATTTTCTACATACTATTTCATTGGGCGATTAAAAAAAAAACTTGTCGGAATCAAAGCATAAATTATGCCATGGCATCTTTTGGTAGGAGCTATTAAAAGATCGACCAGTGACAGTCTGATACCTTTGAACTTACATGACATATCTCTGTCAATGGTATAGATGTTAGTATCAAATACACTATATTGTTGTTTAAATGTTCTGAATTTAATATTACGTTCTTTCAATTTTTTTTCTAACTGATAATAATTTTTAAGGAGTTTATTTTATTTTACAAAACGTGTTGAACTTTTTACAAGAAAGAATACTTTCACATATTTTTTTTTTTTTGTATACATATAGAGGTAGGTGTTGAACGTGTCATGCACTATATCGGGAATTTAAATGGTAACGGTAGCCTTGATGTTCTCGGGATCAAAACCAGGCATGGGGAAGCTGCGAGCAAATTCAACGACCTCCTTTTTCAATTCAGCAATTTTCTCGTTACCCTCAAGGGCAGCGACAAAGTCCTTCATCAACTTGGAGCCACACTTCTCCTGGACTTCAGAAGCAATTTGAACAGTTCTATGAAGGAACTCACCAACCTTAACGAAGTCATCTTCCTTCAAGGAGCGAGAGGTCAATGCAGAAGCACCGAGACGGACACCACCGGGAGTGACAGCAGATTTATCACCAGCAATGGAGTTCTTGTTGATAGTAATATGAACCATGTCACAGATACGTTCGATCTTAGAACCAGTCAACTTCTGAGGCTTCAAGTCCCAAAGAACCAAGTGGTTAACAGTGGTACCAGTTGCCAACTTATAACCATGACCATTCAAAACTTCAGCAAGCTTCAAAGAATTAGCACGAACTTGCTTAGCATATTGCTTGAACTCGGGAGAAGCGGCCTGCTTCAAGGCAACAGCAATAGCAGCGATGGTGTTGTTATGGGGACCACCTTGGCAAGAGGGGAAAACGGCCTGGTTGACACGGGATTCAAGTTGATCACCCTTATCACGACGGAAGAAGATCAAACCAGCGCGAGGGCCACGAAGAGTCTTGTGGGTAGTAGTGGTGACAACATCACAGTAGTCGAAAGGAGACTTGGCTTCTTCACCAGCAATCAAACCAGAAATGTGAGCCATATCACACATAAGGTAAGCACCGTGTTGATCAGCAACCTTACGCATGGTATCATATTCCCACTCGGCGGGATAAGCAGAAGCACCACAAATCAACAACTGAGGACGGAAAAGAGCAGCGTTCTCTTCAAGACGCTTATAGTCAATCAAACCAGTAGTAGGATCAACCTGGTAAGGCATGGAAGCAAAGTAGATAGAAGAAGAAGAAATCTTCTTCTTGGCGGTTTGATAACCGTGAGTCAAGTGACCACCAGAGGGAAGGTCAAGACCCATAAGACGATCCTGGGGCTTAATCAAAGCAGTCAAGGCAGCAAAATTAGCAGTAGAGCCGGAGTAGGGCTGAACGTTAACACCCCATTGTTCGGAATTCAAACCAAAGGCAGCCAAAGCACGCTTTTGGCAAAGAATTTCGAGTTCATCAATGAATTCGTTACCACCATAGTAGCGGGCACCAGGAAGACCTTCAGAGTACTTGTTGGTCAAAGCAGTACCATTGGCTTCGATAACAGCTTGAGAAGTGAAGTTCTAAATATTCAAATACACAAAAAGAAGCCACTTTATAAATAAAAGTTCTTTTTGTTCCCACCCATATACAACTATTTTACCTCTGAAGCAATCAACTCCAAACCAGACCACTGTCTGAGCTTCTCATTCTCAACAATATCGAAAATTTCCTTATCCTCCTGTTCGAGAGTAGTGTTAAGACAGGTGTTCCAAGAATCGGTAGGTCTGACAGACATTGTTGTAGTGGACTTTTTGTTTCAAATGATAAGTGAGGGAGAAAAAGAAGAAAAAGCGTATGCCAATTTGTATTTAAATTCATGTGTAAAAAATGTGGCTTACGAATAAAAGATTAAGCGGCCATTAAAATTTGATAGATTGACAAAGATGGATGTAGATAGACCAATCAACAAGCAACAAATAAAAAAAGAAAATAATTTAGAAAAACTAAAAAAAAAGATGGAGATGGAAGAGTCATCCCGATTTTGCATTTATTCATTCAACAATACCCCGCTTTGCTCTCTCCAACTCAATAACCTCTATGGCCTCTGATACTTTTCTAAATAAATGATCTTCGTGAATAAGATCCAATAAGCCAGCTTTTTTAAACATTTTAAGTGGTTTTTCTCTTAATCTGATAAAAAACACTTGTATTCCTCTCGATTGATATGTCTCAACTATTTCATAAAATATTTGCACAGCGCTAAAACAATCCCATTAACAATATGTGTTTAATGCATTAGTTTTATTTTTTATTTCTTTCATTTATTTATTTTTAAAAAAAACGATGTACCTTACCTTGCATCTATTGATGGCATACTACCAACATCAAATATGGTATATGATGATTCTCTTCGACGGGGGCTCTCGGAGGGGTGAATAGACATGTCGCCAAACATTTCTAACCTTCTCAATCTGTCTTTTAATTGGCCTAAGATATGTGTGATTTTTATTGAAATTAAGATTTAACAAAATCTAGATAAGATGTTGGATATAAAAGCATACCTGTATTTGCAAAGAACAAAGGTTCTTCTATACGTACTATTAATACATCCTGGAGGTGTTCTATTTCATTAGGGTTATCTTGGATAGGTTTGAATTTGTTGAAGGTGCCCTTGACACGGCCCTGGAAATGAAGAAGAGTGTTAGTCATTAATAGAAGTCACATCATTCCAGTGTTAGATTTAAGAAATTCCACAAACCATAATAGATATTCTGGGGTAACTTGTTTCTCTAATTGTCAGTAAAAGAGACAGAGTCACTGCCAGCAAGGTTCCAAACTCTAAAGATATGATTATCGTCCCAAAGAAAGTTACCAAAAGCAATGCAAGATCTCTCCAGGCACCTATTTTGAATATGAAATGAAGATCTTCAGGTAACTCCGATAAAAGTGATAATACAGCTACAAAGATAATGGCTGATAGAACCGCTTTTGGTAAATAATGAAAGTATGGCAATAAATACAAAATGGTCAATATAGAAATAAGACCTGTAACTAAACATGCCATTTGAGTACGAGCACCAGCCTTGTCGTTAATTTTGCTGCGAGACACCTATTATTGATACAGACAAACAAAAACGCATAAAGTAAGCACAAAGCTATCAAATAACAGTATATATCCCATCACTTACAGAGCCAAAAGCAGGTATTCCTTGAAATAAACCGCCAAATACATTTGCAACTCCCAAGGCAACCAATTCTCTGTTTGGGCTTACAGAGTAATTGTGTTTACTTGAATATATCTTAGCTATCACAATCGATTCCACGAATCCAACTACTGCAATCATGGCAGCTGTCACCAGTAAATCCTTTAGATGTTTGTTTGGTGGAAACGAAGGGATAGATGGTAAAGGAATCCCTGAGCTTTTAATCTCACCCAGAATATCCAAACCTTGCTTATCCCAATTGAATGCAATCGTAAGTAAAATAGAGACAATCACTACCAGTAATACATCAGGAAATAGCTGTGTCCATTTCGACTGACCCCTTTTTGCTTTCAATATCCGCATACTTAACAATATCACTACTGCAGTAGCCGATACTGTGGTCGATAACCTATGTGCATATTTCACGTTCTTAATTAAAAAATATAGTCTTTCCACCGTAGTCGATGCTTCTGAAATACCCCAATCGTTACTGATTTTAACAAGTCCTAGCAAAATAATAGCTTGTTGAACCATAACCACCAGAGCAACACCACTAATAAATCCACGTAGTAAAGCGCGGCTCATGAGACTATCCAGAAAACCAAGTCTAAATATACCTAACAAAAAGGTAAAAAAACCTACTAGTATTGTTAAAAGACAAGACCAAGCCAATGGGTCGATTTCATAATCATCGAGTTTAACGTGCTTCTGTTGTGCAATAGATGAGCCAACTAATAAAGCTAAAGTTGCTTCTGGACCAACAGACATTTGTCTAAAGATAAAAATTCATGATATGATAAACCATCCATTTTTTATTTCTTGTCTGAGTTTACCTTGACATACCAAAGAAAGAATAAGAAATCGCAGGAAATGTTATACCATATAATCCGTGTATAGCGTCTAATTTACATAAAGCGGTGGCGTAGGAAAGGGCTTGAGGTATGAGCAAGCAGGATAGAGTAAGTCCTGCGAGGCAATCCCCTAAAAAAAGTTGGCGGTTATACAGTGGTAGCCATTGAAGAATAGGAAGATAATATTTCGCTCTAACTTTCAATACGCTCCATATATCTTTTGGTGTCTGATCGGGTAATTCAGCGGTAGGTACTATGTGCTTTTTCTTTTAATATAAACCAAATATAACCACTATTAACAAACTTACGTGGTGATGCTGCTAAATAACGAGGAATTTGGTCTTCTACACTCAAAAGTGCTTGTGTATCTTTAAAGTTGTGTTGTAAATGATCATCGTCATCAGTGTCTTCGAAATGTGTTGAATGAGCACCTATATTTTTTTTTATTAGTCTTTGATTTCAATGGTTACACATGAGAGATCATTACTGTCTGGCGTAGATATATTACTAGATTGAAACATGATTCGAAATAAAAGAGCGAAATTCAATCTGACTTTTCAGTGTTTTTTATAGGGTTTTAAAAAGTAAAATAAAAGACCAAAAAAAACAAAAAAACAAAGGGGGCTATTGAGTGTTATATCATGTCATGCAAATCCCATGAAATATTGAACCTAAAAACAGTTTAAAATAGTTAGTAGAGGCAACAACTATTTCTTTCATCAACACTATTTTTTTCCCATCTATCATTTTTACTTTTTTCTTTTTAATTACGTCTAATAAAATGTTGTATTCAATCAAAGAAGTAAATATTCCATAATGTAAAGTCACCATATAATCAACATGAATCTGCCTCTATTATGTACTCTATACATGCAAGACAGCCAATAATTTCTTCTGAAAAATGGATATATAAAGTTTCCAATTTTGATTTTTTTTCTACTTTGAGATGCTTTTAAAGAATTTTACTTGTAGTTCGTCTCATTTTTTAGGAGCTTCAAACTTCTTTTTTGATGACCCTACACTTTTTTTTTTAGAAAAAAAACAAGACGTTTGTTATTGCTCTAAAACAGTCAGAGCTATATATTGTTTTCATGAAAAAAAAAGTTAATTTCCCATTCTAAAATAAAGTAATCAACCAGATATTTATATATAAGATTGTATTATTAAAGATATGGCACTACCTTATTTGAAAAAAAATGACTTACTTTAGGCATCATTGTTTGTTTTTATTTTGTAAACTGGTTTATTTTCAAGAATTACATGAAAGAGAATAGAAAACAAGTATAAATACAACTTATATATATATACCGGTTATTGCTGGTCACTCCTGATATCATGTTTCTCATAAGTGTGAGAGAGTATAGATAGTATTTGACTATTTAGGTATACATACATTAATGGAATAATAAGTATTTCTACTATTTTCAATTAGATATTTTCTTGTTTCATGTAAATACAAACAAAAACAAATCGTAGATGTAAATTAATGTGACGCGTATATATGATTTCTGTAAAGTGAATATAAATATAAAATAGAAACCACTTACTATGACGGTGCTAAAGGGTTACCTCGTGCAGACTCTAGGCTTTTTTTGTCAATCTATACCGTTTATTTTTTTTAGAAAAAAAACTTTCAGTAAATGTACTCAGTAAAGCATAACCTGTACGCTATAATTAGAGTCGTTCACTTTTATTAGTATATATAGTATTACTTGTTTGTTACTCAGAAGATAGGTAAATTTTTTTTTTATGCACTTAGCAAGTAATACAGGTTCCATTTAATAGATAAATTTGCAGAGTTGAGACAGGTTCCAATATTAGCTAGACCAGCATTAGAATATTTGTAATACAAGAGGCTAAATCCAATGGGTTCCACTATTTCTATAATTATTATATCCTCACAGAGGTTTGAAATATCCAAAGGTAAACTGCTTCTACTCATTTGTTTTATAACTTTTGTCTATTAGTTTTCAAGCCAATGTTTTTTTTTTACAATCAAAGTTACTTAATCGAATGATTTCGTTGATTTGGAAACACATAATACTAGTAGTATTTTTCTATATATACTAATATATCACCGAGCAATATACATTCGTTTTAAAATTATCATCGCTGGCTTTATTGAAGAAAAATAAGGAGACTGTTCAGTTTTTTAGGGCGTGACTTATGACTTATAATCAAACAATCGGATCCAAAACCTGGCTTTGCTTTTATCCAATTTCGTTTAAAAAATACAAATATAAAAATTAATATATAGTCCCCAATCATAATTTGCTATAGATAACTGAAATATATTCCTATTTTATAGAATTTGAATCAATTTGATTTAGTAGTTATACATCTGAAAAGGAAATTTTGTATATCACATGAGTCTAATCTAGAAGGACAAAATATATAGACATATTCAGAATTACTATTTAAAACAATTTGGAAATATAGCGACATGTCAAATTACTACAGTAATTACTTTATTATAACTTGAGTAACCCTTGATCTTTATTTCAACTCCGTTCTTCTATAGTTTCGAAATTCCTATAATTTTCTGAAAAAAAAACTACAGGCATGAGAAAAAAAAGATTCTATATAGTAGTTTCTTTGATGTAAGTGGCTGGCACTTTTGCTAGTGTATGGTCAAAGTAAAAATATTATTGGACATGAAAATTAATCCGAATTACGATTGCTTGCGTAAGCACCCTTATGCGGTGTTTTGATTTGATTGTATATATTGCCTGTATTCCTTTTTTTGTAATCATAAAATTATTGTTTACTTTCGACTTTTTTTTATTAATAACCATGGTTGCCATTACTGTCCCTTCTGAATATGCATATGTAACATCATAACTGAGCAGAATTAGAAAATAAAATACACAAGATGCTGATTAATTTATTTTTTTCCGTCTTAGGTTTTCGGTGTTGCCACCATCAATGTTCTCCATATTTTCTCTCTTGGTTTTAAGACTGGTCAGGCCCGTGGAGCCGCCAAAGTACCTTACCCTTATGGTAATACATAAAATCACCATTTTGTTAATGTTTGAAAATCTAAACCTAATTAAATTATATAGCTTATGCTGACAAAGAAGAGGCAGAGAAAGATCCCAAGAAGAACATTTTCAACTGTTGTCAACGTGCCCATCAAAACTCTCTTGAGCTTTTCCCCCTCTTCTCCACATTATTATTAATTGGTGGTGTGAAACATCCTCTCGTTTCTTCTATTGCTGGTCTTGTATTTATTGCTGGTCGTTATGTTTATTGCAGTAACTATGCCACTGGTAATCCCGCTAAGCGTACTCGTGGTCTCTTCTTTATGCTCGGTATGCTTACTTTACTCGGTACCGCCGTATCTACCATTTATAGCCTTGCTAAGGCCTAAATGCAACTAAATACCTAATTAATTTAATAAGCCATATCCCATTTATACTTTGAATACGTCTGTTGTTAATAAATTAAATGTACCACAAAGGTTCTCCTCGATTTTTTTTTATTGGACAGGCTTATTTGTTTATTTCCCGGTCTTGAAAATGTTGTTTAATTATTTAATTAGTGGTTGAATATAAAAGAACAAGGAATTGATTCACAACCCCAGAAATATACATATATATTTATATATATTCACTGATATATATATAACGAACAAACATCTTTCTTCTTGTATATTATTATGAAGTTGATTCTGTATACTACAATTTTCTGTATCAGTTGGGCCATTGGTACGCTTGCGATGCCTATAGAAGATGCATTGAGGGCCAAGTCGACAAAGCATGGTAGTACGAAAACACCCGGAAATAAAGCCAATTCTACTCATTCTAGCTCTGGTGTTTCTGGTAAATACTTTGATCGTGTAGTAATTATTATCATGGAAAATCAAGATTATGATGTGGCTATGAAGGACAAGTATCTTAGAAACTTGGCTACCGAATACAATGGCAAACTGCTCACAAATTATATTGCTACAGCTCATCCAAGTCAACCTAATTATGTAAGTTTAAATGTATTGATGATATTTCCATATAAAACAAATCATTGATTCTTTAATCTACATGCTTAGATTGCCTTGATTAGTGGATCAACTAAAGGAACCAACGAAGATGATGAGTCCAACATTGACCGAAAGAATATAGTCGATTTACTGGAAAAGAAAGGTATTAGCTGGAAGAGCTATCAAGAGGATTATCCAGGAGGTTGTAACAAGAAAATGGAAATTGGACTATATGCTAGAAAGCACAATCCATTCATGTCATTCACCAATATTCAAAAAGATAAGAAAAGATGTGCAAAGATTGTGAACTCTAAACAATTGGATAAGGATATTGCTAGCAATAGCGTGCCCCAATTTGTTTTCTATACTCCTAATGTAAGCAAGATTATTAACTATGTATGCCATTAATTTACTAAATCAATTTTTTTTTTTTTTTTTTAGTTAAAGAATGATGCACATGACACTAATATGAGCTATGGTTCTAAGTGGACGAAGAAATTTCTTAGTAATCGTATCCAGAAGAAAGCTTTTAATGAAAATACCATGTTTGTGTTTACTTTTGATGAGGATAGTGAATCTGATGATTCAAATCATGTCATGACAGTACTCTTTGGACCAGACTTCCATCTTTCCTCTAAACAAAAAACAGATAATAACAAATACGGTCACTACTCCTTATTGAGAACAATTGAAGACAATGTAAGTGCACCAAACTTGTTTCTTACTAAAAAATAGGTGTAATTAACTCTATAACATAGTGGGATCTTGGTGACTTGGGACAACACGATAAAAATGCCAAATTAATAGAAATTTAAAAATAACAAATAGGCACGATCCTGTGTTATTATTATTATTATTCGTTTATAAACAAACATATAAATTACGCTCATAGAACCGTATAATTTAATATATTTCTTTTTAAAAAAAATGATTATAAATAAATTTTAAGCAGCACCTGTTGCTAATCCTAATGTATTTCTTCTTTGATCTTGCCAACCAATAGCTTCGGCACTACATCCACGAGGCCATCTTGCCCAACTACCGTAGATGGATTCAATTTCTTGCAAATAGTCTTCAAAATAATTCCAATTAGTATGTGCTTTTTGCGATTGTTCAAAACCGCCTCCGGGCCATGTCATTGCAGAATGATCTTTATGTATCATAAATACTTCACGTAATACCATAAATCGATATCTTTCAGCATTTAATTGTAATGCATGAGATTGTTTATCTCCGCCCTGATTTTTGAATCGTGCGTCATACAATGGAGCGGAGCGATGGACTACATAATATGGTTCCCATTGTGATTCATAACATACCTCATAGGCAAGCGGATTACCCATAAGAAGCTGTCTTACCATAGCTATTTCTATAGCAAGTGTAGGACCATGACCTGCACCAGGATCAGTGATATAAGCAATCTCCTTTCCAACCAGTTTGCGCAATTCATTAAAATCATTTGGAAGTGGCATTTCACTATGAGATTCCTTGATAGCAAAGCAAGGTACGACCCAAGCTGTCGGTGCTATTTTACCATTTTGATACATTATAAAAGGTACAAGGCGTGATCGGACTATATCGTAAAGATTGTTTGAAGGAACGAAATCAGCATCCATGACAAATATATAATCTGTGACAGATTGAGTTATGGCTATATTCCTTAGATGATTAATTGGATAGGCCAAGTGATTTGAGTCTAAATAGTTTGGCTTAATGACAGTAATGGTAACTCTTGAATACAGCTCTAAGTGATCCTTATCGTTAAAGTAATTAACAAGTGCATTAATATCATTTGGGTTGGTTAAATAGCTGATAGATATATATATATAGATGAACAATCAATTAGTATATTGTTCTGTTTCGTAAGAATTATATACTTATTTACATAGCAATTGAAAGTGGTCCTTGCCAAACTCCAATGACTTTAGAAAACACCTCAAGTCGATTCACTGAGAATTGGGATATCAAAGTTATGTCTAATTTTTTAGGATTTATTGCTTTAGTTGGTTGGATAAATGACAATTCTTGGTTTTGACTGATATGGTTTGTCATTAGGTTTTGTAATTGTGACGCCAATATCAGTATATTTGCTATTTTAAGAAAAAAATAAGCTCTCTCTCTCTCTCTCTCTCTCTTTTTTTTTT
>VCJD01002543.1:20132-34166 GCA_024140245.1 Backusella tuberculispora | reverse complement strand
TTTTGGAAAAGACCGTTAGAGAATACATTTTTTCTTGTTATTCTAATTCGAAAAGGCCATTGAAACCTCTTTAGGCCTACTGATATATTTTAAGTTCTATACTTTGTAAAAAGCTAATAAAAAAAAAGTATACAGTTTAATATATAGATAGATCACATAAAAAATATATATAGGAGAAAAAAAGAGAAGTAGTACGATATGTCTAACAAATATTTGAAGCATTTAAGAAATATATATTCAGAAACCTGTTTATATATGTATATATAAAATAAAAACATAAATAGTTTGGAGCATTTGTATGTACAATCTATTGGCAAAACAAAAACAATTAAACGCTAGCGATAATGCTTACTATTAATATCATGATGAGAGAACTACGTTCTATTTGTCAAAAAAAAACACATTCTTTACGAAGCATGGAAAAGAAATGCCTCTTCCAAAGATAGAAAGTAATATTCAAAGAAATTTGTCATGATTATTTAAAGCTAGGTATACATAACAAAAAAAAGAAAAGAAAAGTATATACCACATACAAATATGCGAATATAAAAGAATAGAGGGGAGTTGTTAGATTGAAAAAAAAAACACTATCTATATATGATTTCCAGTAGGCTTTCATCGGGATCTCCGGCGTGTTATATAAAAAATTATAATACTTTCAAATTCTTATTCATACTACACATTATTTATGCAACACATGATTGTCTTGTTGTTTTTTGATTGTCCGAAAAAGCAAATAAAACAGAAGGAAGGTTCCTTTACGAAAAAGGTATCTGGAAGTTGGATAATATTAAAGTTATTTTTGGATTGTTATGAAATACTAATCGCATTGTTGCTATATTTTTCTTTTTATTATATATATATATAAGAGAACAAAGTCAATATGGTGAAAGAAGACGTTTATCTGTCAGTTTAGTATATATAAAAAAAAATGACAACATATATCTCTTTTAAAGCATTTTTTTTTTAAAAAAAGGGCGGAATTAATTGTGACGGTGAAACTCTATCTTCAAAAAAAAAGTATACGCGTTTAGAAAAGAAAAAAAAAACAATTTTCTTCTTCTTCTTTTACCATAACAATGAGTAATTTCGAAGAACTATGTACGGTACCAACTGACTTTGGTGTCAGTTTTACCAAACTCAAAAGTAAAAAGACTGGTTTAACTGTCATGTTGGCTGATATTGAAGGTAAGAAAAACAAAAGCTTTTGATGAAGTATATATATCTTTTTTTTTTAATGTCTATATCTTTTTAGCACCACTTGTCAATGGTTATTTTGTTTTAGCAACTGAAAGTAAGATTTGAATCCCGAGAACCATAACATATAATCATGAGATTAAAAATTTTAATCAAAATTCATTGTTGCATGCATAGGTTTTGATGATTTTGGATGTCCTCATACATTAGAACAGCAAGTAGCATAATTTTTTTTTATCTCACCTGATTTGATCATTCTTTTTTTCCTTATAAAGTATTATTTTATTCTTTTTTATATAGTCTTGTCTTTCTTGGAAGTGATAAATATCCTTACAAGGTAAGAAAGAGAAAAAAAAAGGGAGGAGAAAAAAAAGAATAACGAACCTTATATATATAAAAGGGTGTATTGGATTCATTGGCAAATCGTGCAATTGCTCAAGGAACAAATGCATGGACAGATGTTGATCACACATGTTACACCATCACAACTGCCGGATCTAAAGGATTTTTAAATCTTTTACCTATTTATGTCGATCATATTCTGTATCCTACTTTAACAGATAGTGGTTATCATACTGAAGTGCATCATATTAATGGAAAAGCTGAAGATGCTGGTGTGGTTTATTCAGAGATGCAGGTAAAAAAAGAAAGAGTGTATTGATTTGTTAAATATGCATATATAAACGTTGAATCCCAAAAATCAAAACAAAAAAAATCATGTGATAATATGTAGGGTTGTCAAAATCTTTGTGATGATAGACTTCATTTACGTATGAAAAGAATACTTTATCCAGAGACTTGTGGTTATAGATCAGAGACTGGTGGATTGATGGAAAGATTAAGAGAGTTATCAGTTGATAAAAGTAAGATATATACATACAAAGGAGGAGAATAACTGATAACATATGTTTTTTTTTTTAGTTCGTGGTTATCATAAATCATATTATAGACCTGATAATCTCTGTTTAATCATCACCGGTAAAGTTGATAAGGATGAACTCTTAAAGGTATTGGAACCAGTAGATGAAAATATCATCAGTAAAGGACCTTTACCTGAAATGCAAAGACCTTGGGTCTCTACCGGTGACTTTCCAAATCTTACAAAGAATATTGAAGAAACTGTATTGTTTGCTGATGAAGATGAATCAATGGGAACCATTTACGTTAGTTGGAATGGTCCCATGTGTCATGTAAGAAAAAAAAAATATATAATTGTTTTTCTTATATATCTCTAAATATATACATATATAATATAGAATTTCCGTGCACAAAAAGAATTAGATGTTTTAAACGTCTATCTTACCGATTCACCTGTTTCCGTCTTACAAAAAGAATTTGTTGAAACTGAAGATGCACTTTGTACCGATGTTGATTTCCATGCTACCGATCATTTAAAGTCTACCATTAACTTTAGTGCTTCCAGTGTTCCAATTGAAGAATTTGAGAATTTTCCAGTTGAATTCTTTAAAGTTATGAAACGTTTGGTTGATAATGAAGAGATTGATATGAAACGTATGCAAACTATTATTGAAAAAGAAGAACTCAAGGTAGATATAAAATAGGAAAAAAAAAAAAGAAGATGAAATACAATTGTTAATTATATTGATTATGCGTGTGTAAATAGCTTTTGGAAAGTGCAGAGACAGATGCTCATGATACTGCTGCTGCTGTTGCCATTTCAGATTTCTTATATGGTGCACTTGATGGTAGTGATCTTAAGGAATCTGTAAAGGATCGTGAATTGTTACATGCTCTTGCTAAATATACAGCAAAGGATTGGATCAATGTTCTTAAAAAGTAAGTTTGATCAGTATATAAAGAGAGAGAGAAATCCCTAACCTATATATAAAAAAATAGGTGGTATATTGATGCTCCTCATGTCATTTTATATGGTAAACCATCTGCTGAATTTGCTGAACAACAAACTGAAGAAGAAACCAACCGTACCGAAAAACAACGTGAAGATCTTGGTGAAGAGAAATTGAAGGAAATTCAAAAGGAATTGGATGACGCCATGGCAAAGAATGATACACCTATTCCTAAGGAACTCTTGGAAAACTTTAAGATTCCATTGACATCAACCATTAAATTTATTAATGTAGTGACTGCAAGAAATAATGATACATCTTTGTAAAGTATTGATTATTATATGAAGAGAGAGATGTACTGATTTTTTATTTTTTTTTGAAAAAAATAGGTCCAATGAAATTCAAGATTATATTAATAAGGATAATAGTTCAAATGTACCTTTGTTTATTCAATATGATCGTAAGTTTTTTTTTCTTGTATTATTTCTAATATAGTTTCATTTATATATTAACCTTCTCCCCCTTTCTTTTTTTTTTTCTTCTTTTCCCCTTTTAGATGTGAAGTCTTACTTCGTAGAAATATCTGCACATATCAGCACATCCAATATTCCTTCTCATTTACTCCCTTATACAAGATTGTTTTTAAAGGCTATTTTCTCATTGCCTATTGGCAAGGAGGATGGTAGTGAATTGATGAGTTATGAAGATGTTGTCAAGGGTTTAGGAGAGGACACTGTCGAATACACTGCCTCCCTCGGTACCAACTTTGGTTTTAAAGAATTGGTGGTTTTTACATTGAAAGCAAAGGCAGCCAAATTTGAAAAGTGTATTCAATGGTTACATGATATTATGTTGAATACAAAGTTTACTGCTGAACGTTTGAAGATTGTTGCATCACAAATCTTGAATGATATTCCTCAAGCAAAGAGAGATGGTCATGATGTAAGAGAGAAGATATTATATATAATTCTCTTTAAAGTATTGTTAAATTAACCTCGATGATATATATAGATGGGTAATGCTACCATGAGAGCACTTCAATTCGATTCTAAAAAATCGGTCAATGCAGCTCGTAATATCTTGTTCCAAGGTTCATTTTTAAAAGAAGTTGTCAAGAAATTAGAAAAGGATCCTTCTTCTGTGATTGCTGATTTGAATGAGTTCCGTACAGCATGTAAGTGTTATATTTCGAAAAAAAAAAAAGCCCCTTTATACCAGCCTTTTTTTCTTTTTTTCTCATGTATATAATAGTATGTTCTCCTCAGAATCTTAGATTCCATGTTACTGGTGATATCTTGAATTTACCATCTCCAAGAACTGCCTTTAAGACCATGATTAAATCCAATGATAGTAATTTGGAATTAACACCTGTTACATTATCACAGGAGGTTGCCCGACCTGCAGGTTTACATCCTGGTAATAATGTAAGTCATTGAAAAAACTTATGTTGAATGCATATATACTAAGATTATATTTTATAATAGGGTCTTTTGGTGACTTTATCTGCTATTGAAAACAGTTTTTCATTCCATTCAGTTAAAGGTAAAGATAATCGATTATTTAACTACTATCAGCAGTAAATAATAACAATAAACCTCCCCCTCTTCCCCCTCCTTCTTTATTGTTTTTTAGGTCCCACTAAATTTGATGACCCTGACATTGCACCACTTTTAGTGATGATTGAAATGCTTGACACTATGGAAGGTATCTTTTGGAAATTAATTCGTGGACAAGGCCTTGCCTATTCCTGTTTTCTTGATGCCAATATCGAATCTGGTTTGATTGGCTTCACCATCTATCAGTCACCAGATGCCTTCAAGGCGTTTGAACAAGCCAAGATCGTGATTGGTCAATTGGCTAATCATGAAATGGAAATTGATAGATCGACTATTGATGGTGCAAAGAGTGCTGTCATTTATAGTTTGGTTGCTAAAGAAAACACAATGGACCGTGCTGCTCTTCAATCTTTTGTAAATCAGGTGTTGAAGAAAATGCCTGCTAGCTATAATCGTGATTTACTAGCATCTATTCAGGTAAAGGATTAGAGATAGAGAGATATAAAGAGATATATATGCTAATAATTGGGGCTGATAAAAACATTTAGGCTGTTACAATGGATGATTTAACACGTGTATTGGATAAATACTTTGTCAACATGTTTAAACCTGATACAAGTAACGTTGTTGTCATTAGTACACCAACCAAGATCAAGGATATTAAAAAGGGTTTCGAGACTTTGGGCTTCGATTTAAAGAATATTGGACTTAATGCCATTACTCCAGATGGTCTCTAAGCAAGTAGTAGCCATAGTAACCAGCAACAACATGTTTTTTTTCTTTTGTTTAATTGAATTAGTTGATAAAAATAAATAAATATACATATATAAAAATAACTATGATTATATATATAAGATGGTATTTTATGCCTTTTTATTTTATTTTATTATGATTATAAATAGTTGATTTTTTGTTATTATTGACTCAAACCAAAAACATTGATAATGGCATGGACTGACTTTGTATCGAATCGATAAGATGCACTTCCTAAAAAAGAAAAAAAACATGTCAGAAGAAAATGATTATTTACAAGCCAAAAAAAAACGGATGAAAATACCATCGTGAAGGTTATCCCAATAAACGGAGCTACCAGCATAAAATCCTCCTCCGTTCTTTTGCATAATAACACAGGTAACTATGAAACATAGAAAAATAAAAAAATAAAAGTGTTATCGGACTATGTTCATCGTTCTCTCCCTCTCTCTCTTCTTCTCTTTTTCTTTGTGTGATGTGTATTTACCAATGTATTTATAGTTTTTGTTCATTTCTTTCAACTTCTTCATGCAACCTTCGGTAATTGCATTATTCCAACCAGGTACCTTTGCATGAGAATACTCGGCATCTTGTAAAGTGCTCTCGACAACCTTTTAAAGAAATCATTCATCATTTAACATCATCATCATCATCATCATCATCTATTCTTTCCCGTTTTCAATCAACTTACTTCTTTGATCAAACCATTAACGGTTTCTGAATTAAACTTCTTTTCCTAAATAACAGAAAGATGAGATGATTTTCATAAATTGTTTAAATCCAAGAAAAGAGAGAGATCTTCCTTTTCTATTATCTACCTCTTGAGTTAAAGTAGGACTGACGGATTCTGTAGTAGCTGCCATTTGAGTATAGTATAAAAAAAATAATGAATGAAAAAGTAAAAAATAAAATAAAAAAAATATATATTGAAAACGAGTTTATTTCCAGATGTTATTTTCAGTAGGTGCAGTTGTGTGTACATTCGAAGTGTTTTTAAAGGCCGCGCACTCTCTTCCTTTGCCCCCTTGATAAAAAAAAAAAGGAGGTGGAGGAGACAGAACATTGTCTTGAACCTTTATAATAGTTACTTGGACCAATAAACAGGAGATAGATAACCCACTTCTACTTCTACCTTTTCTAGTAAAGCTGATATATTGTTTAGGTTTTGATTAACTTATCCAGTTCTACGCAATGCCAAAATATGCTGATATAATTGTCTCGTGCATTTTCATATGAAAAAAATATAAAAGTTCTATGCCATATTTATACATTTGACAATTAATCAAGTGTATTCCCCCCACATTTTATTAAGAACAAGAAGGTCTCTCGAGTTTGATCTCTTGTTATATATATAAAAACTAACGATAATAGAAACAACAGCACCATACCTATATACTTTTTGGTAATAAAAAAAAAAAAAGAAAGTATAAATCGCTATATACATTACGCTAACCAAAGTATCTTTCAAAAGCTCAGTTCAAATTAAAAGCATGTCTACCTTTTTTTTTAAAAAAAAAAAAAAATTGACATAGCCGTGAGAGATGTTCTCTCTAAGGGTCTACCTTTCTTTGAAGTATGAATAGCATTAAGTATGATACAGTATTAATCTTCCAATATATGTGAAATGTTACACTTTGGAAGATATTATCCATTTAAAAGAAAAAAATAATAATAATATGCAGATATACGAATGAAGGACTAAAGCATAAGTTCTTGTTAGATGTCATATATGAATCATCAAGTAAAGAGTGCCAAAGAAACTGATTTAAAGAATAAAAGAGAGATGCATCGCTTTTTTCTAAGAGAGATTGTTTTTTTAGTCAAAATTCCTAATATAAATAAATAGAGTTGGGCCTCTCTAATAATCTTTGATTATGGAATAGCGAAACTACTCAATAAAAAACCAAATTCCATTATTGATTAGGTGTTTGAAATAATCTATTTACATTATCATATCAGCCATTAAGAGATGAGGAAAAAAAAAAGAAATATAGAATACGGAAAAATTCATCATTTTTTGAATTAAAAAGCTATAACTTATGCTGTTTACATTTTCAGATAATCAAGATTATTGAAACTTTGATTATGTATCTCATCATCATCATCATTTGCTTCTTCAAAAAGTCTATTACAAAGAAAAATGCTATATATTTTTTTTTGTTTTTTTTTAAATTTTTATTTTTATTTTGAAATAAATAAACCAAGTTACTTTATCGTGTTTAGAGAAACTCTTGAAAGTTAATTGATTCAACATCTAATCTTGAAAGAATAAACGATGACTGGGCCGGGTAAATGAACAGGATTTGGTTGATAAGCAAGTGGCATGCCGTGACATTGGGGAGCTTGAAATACTGCGACATGGCCTAATCCAGTATCTAAAACTTCAATTTTCATTGCGCAAACGGGTTTAGGTAGAGTATAATATCCATTATAGGATTATTTAAAAGAAATAGGTTTCTGAAGTGTTCTGACTATTGTCTTACACTTAGGCATAGAAGGAGGAGCAACAGCCAATACAGTGACTGAAAAAAAGATAAAGAATTGCAGTAGAAAATAATACCTTCATTTTTTTTTTTCAAGAAATAAGTATGTAAGATATTGTATGTAAAAATGAAAAGTAAAGCAAAGCAAAGTAAAGAAGAAGAAAAAGGACTTTATGGATTATATTAGTCTTTATATACACTCTAAATTTAAGGAGCGAGAGAGAGAGAGGGGGATGCGTTTAGCACACAGTAAACAGGATAAAGGAACTGCTCTGCTAGTATTCTAATTAAAAACATATAACAATTTAATAATGGTGATAAAAATATACAATAATAAATTGAAAGTTATTCATAACTTTCTAGTATAAATTATATTTTATTAGTTTATTTCTTTTCATTATTCAAACAAAGTTTCTAACACAAACTCCTTCAAAATAGTGAGCTGAGAGTTTCAAATAAAAATTTATATAAGTGTATACGTGGCGCCTGTTAGTGTGTATAAACGAAATTAGAATAAAAAAAAATCAAAACTACTTTTGTATGACCAGATTCTCAATTTAAGCATATTTTTATTTTATTTTATTTATACGTTAATACAGCTAAAGGGTAAAGGGATTAATACGTTTTCACAGTAAGATTGCCATTATGCGTAACCATTCTACTCGATATGTATACAATTTATCCTTTAAAATTTGTAGATCATGCTACTAAACAAAACAAAACAAAAACTGTATGACCTAACTTATGGGAATATGTTGTTCGCAGATCATAAAACAATCTATCCTATAAATGGATAATAAATCCTCAAGTAAATCTTCGGGTATTATACTTGTGGCTCCTGGAGTATCCAAAAAAAAAAAAAAGCTTTGCATAACGTGACGCGTTTTTTGTGACGACTTTCTCGAAGAAATGTTCAAGAAAAAAAACGCAAAAAAAAACTTTGTTGATCTTTTTAACAGCATTTATACAAAATGGCAAAGGGCAATAAAAAAGGAAACAACAATAACAAGAAACCAAACAATAACAAAAAACCAAACAATAACAAACCACCAGTGAATAAAAAGAGAAAGGCCGAAGAGGTTGAATATGAAGATCTCGGTATGATCGATAAGTGGGACTGGTCTGAAGTGGCAACACCCAACAGCACCTTTATGTCAGATGACAATGGAGGCTTTTTATGTTTGGAAGAAATCAGTGATGTTGAAGTGGAATATGAAGGTGACGAAAATTCTGGAAGAGTTGTTAAATTCAAGGTAAAATAAAGTAAAAAGAAAAGGAAAAGGAAAAAGAGAAGTGAGAATATAACTTTTATATATTTCTAGAGAGTGAAAAAAGATGATCGTAAACCGGCAAAAAAAGCCCAACCAACTATGCCTTTGAGTTTGGAAGAAACCGGTGATTTCTACGATATCGATACTTTTGATGAGGAATTGGCACAAAAGCAACCCGAAAAACCTAAACAAACCCAAGATGAAGGAGAAAAGATGGAAGTAGATCAAGAAGAGAAGGAGAATGATGAGGAAGGGAAAAAACCAAAGGTTGTCGAGAAAAAGACAAAGAAACAAAAACTTTTGGAAAAGAAAAAGAAAAATTTAGAAAGATTGAAGAATGAAATTGAAAAATTGGAAACATTAAATGGTGATGAAGAGGAGGAAGGAGAGGATGATGAAGAAGAAGATGACGATAAGGGTAATAATAACAAGAAGAAACAACAACAACAACAAAAGAAGAAAGATAAACAAAACGAAGCAGCAGCAGTAGCAGCAGCAGCAAAGAAACCAACAAGACCCACTGTAGCTGACATTGATCAAAGTGTTGATATTTCAGGCTGGGATGAATTAAAGTTATCCGAGCCCATCCAACATGCCCTCAAATACAATCATTTCAATTCTCCCACACCCATCCAAAAGGAATCTCTTCCTCTTGCCCTTGACGGTCGTGACATTGTCGGTGCTGCCGAAACTGGTTCAGGTAAAACATTGGCCTTTGGTATTCCCATTGTCAATTATCTTGCCACACATACCGACAAAGAAAAGAAGAAGAAAGATGGTTTGGCTGGTTTGATTTTGACACCCACCAGAGAATTGGCCATTCAGGTCAAGGACCACATCTCAAAGATGGCTCTCTTTACAGATATCCGTGTTGCTGTGATTGTCGGTGGTATGTCTATCCAAAAGCAGGAAAGAGTACTTCGTGCCAAGCCCGATATCATTGTTGCTACCCCTGGTCGTTTCTGGGAGATCTTTTCCAACAATGACGAATATATGAACATGCTTAAACATATCAAGTTCTTGGTTTTGGACGAAGCTGATAGAATGTTGGAAAAGGGTCACTTTGAGGAATTGACAAAGTTATTGGAGGTGCTTTCTTCAAAGAGACAGGATACCACTGAATGGCCTGAAGAGGTTGAGGGTAACACTAAAAAAGTGCTTCCTCAAGATCGTGGCGAACATCAGACATTTATCTTTACCGCTACTTTGGGCAAGGACATCAGATTCAATGTTAAATCAAAGAAGAAGAAGGTTGCAAAGACCACCGGTACCATGGAAGACTTACTCAGTCGTATTGAATTTGCCGATAGCGATCCTGCTTTAGTGGATATGACTTCTGAAAATGTAGTTGCCTCTCGTCTTTTGGAAGCCAAGATTGAATGTATCCATACCGATAAAGATCTCTATGTCTACTACTTTGTCACCCGTTATCCTGGTCGTACAATCGTTTTTGTCAACAGTATCGATGCCATTCGTCGTCTTGTACCCGTATTCAAATTACTCGGCGTGGAAGTATTGGGTCTTCATGCCCAAATGCAACAAAAGCAACGCCTCAAGAACCTTGATCGATTTAAGGCAAATGAAAAGGCTGTGCTTGTTGCCTCTGATGTAGCCGCTCGTGGTTTGGATATCCCATTGGTTGAACATGTCATTCATTACCAGTTACCTCGATCTGGTGAGATCTATGTTCACAGATCCGGTCGTACCGCCCGTGCCAACCGTGACGGTATCTCCTTGTTGTTATGTGGTCCTGATGAGCTCAGGATCTACAAAAAGCTCTGTCAGACGTTGAGAAAGGGAGAGGAATACCCCGACTTCCCTGTCGATCTTGGTATTCTTGGTGCCATGAAGGAACGTGTTAGGATTGCAGTTGAGATTGATACTATCCAACATCAAGAATCTAAACAATCACACGAGACCAATTGGATGCGTAACATGGCAAAAGAAATGGATGTTGAGTTTGATGAAGATACTATGCAGGGAAAGGGACATAAAAAGTCAAGTGCACAATTAGATAAGGCTAGAGCTAGAGCAAATAGATTAAGAGCTGAATTGGCTCATTTGTTAAAACAACCCATGCTACCAAGAGGTGTTTCGAGAAAGTTCTTGACTGGTGGTGTTATTACTGACTTGGCAGAACGATTAATGAAAAATGATGGTAAAGTTTTTGTTATATATATATATGTGTGTATGTATTTTGTGTGGTTTTATTAACATTTTTCTTGTTCTTCTTTCTTTCTTAGTTAATGCACTTTTGCCTGGACATGTTACAACAAAGGCAGTAGAAGATTTACATTCTTCCAAAAAACAAAAGAAGAACAAATAAATTACAATAAATTAATGATGATTTTAGAATACATTTTACAAAAATAATCATATATAACATACTTGGAATCCTTTGATTCATAGTTACTAAGTGATGTTGGCATGGTTTTATATATATATATATATACGTTAAAACCTCTTAGAGTGTTGATATTTGATAACTGATAACTGATAACTGAAACTGAAACTGAAATCAATTAACAAATCCATAAAAAAATGTATCAAATCAAAAAACGCGTAATTGTTATAGGCAGATTTACTTGTACAGAAGTCATCCATGAAGAAAAGCATATCAACAACAATAGCGATGAGACTGGTTTAAATAATAGTTTTTTTTTTTTTTTTTTATTGTTACTATTATCATCAATTATTACAAGGTTGTGTCCATTGATTCTGTATTTTGTATCATTGCTTCACCACCATCCTCATCATCGTCTATTTCTACTATTTCTGGAACGATTCTTTCATTTTCTTTTTCCAATGCTTCTTCTATAGGTAATGTGGACTAAAAACATTGATAGTAATAAGTTAGGTGCGTTGCTAGTTTTTGAGCACAAACTCTTTTCTTTCCCTTTCTTCTTCCTCTTCTCCTCCTTTCCCTTCTTTTTACCTGTGCAAAGTCATCCAACAGTTTATCAAAGTAATTAACCTTCTTTTGTGCTTCTCTATTTTCTTTAATCAACTGTGTTCTTTGTATTTGAAGTGCTTCTTGTTTTTCTTTGAGACTACAACAATGCTTTAGCACACAAAAGTGGTTGTAATTGTTTTTTTCTTTTTTTGTGTGATTCCATTCCAGTTTTCTTTTTTCTTTCTTTTTTCTTTTTTCTTTTTTTTTTACTCACGCTGTACGAACAACAAGCTCGTATTTTAATCTATTGATCATGAGTTGATGAGGATTATCCGAGTCTACAAAATATTCGGACCCTGCGTTTTCTTGAAATTCGTTTAATGGTATAAGTTCAACATCTTGATAAACAGATCTATTTTTTTTATAGCTTTGAGAAAGATAGTTCATTCAATTGTTTATTTCTTTTCTTTTTTTTACCTGAATTCTCTGCACTGTACGATTTTTTCGAGAATGTGTCTTTTTTCATACATCACATCTTGAAGTTCGACTTGTTTTTCATTCATACGTTCTTTTGCTTCTGAAGTTGCTTGTTTACTGTCACGTGTGGATTCATAACAGGACATGTGTAAATCTTTTATTCTATCAAAACATTGTCGTACATTATCATAATCAGTAGATCGTATAAAGTTTTCTTCAAGAGTTCCCTATATATATAAATG
This sequence comes from Backusella tuberculispora, assembly GCA_024140245.1. Lineage (NCBI taxonomy): Eukaryota > Fungi > Mucoromycota > Mucoromycetes > Mucorales > Backusellaceae > Backusella > Backusella tuberculispora. The sequence goes on along the minus strand of VCJD01002543.1, from coordinate 21,486 downwards.
TTAATTATTAAAATAGCCATTATAAAATCGATTTAATAAAAAGAAAGCTTTACATTGGCTTTCTGTTCCATTTGTGAAGTAATTAAAGCCTGCAAGTCTTTTGAGACTGCTTCAATCCTTTGTAATGAATTCATATTTTTATTTTTTTATTTGTTTATGTGTATTTATATATATAGAAAAAGAAAAAAAGGAAAAAGAAAAGGGTCAAAAATCCTGATTTTGTAGCTCAACTTTTAAATTGTCAAGCCACCTTTTGCATTGTTACTTTTTATTTGTGCTTCGCCCATTTCCCCCTCTCCCTTCCCACAACAAAACGGGAATTCGATCATAGACATCTAGTTATATTGTCGTCTAATAAGACACCCTTTATATATTCACTTCTTACGTTCTCTTTTTTTTTTCAGGTTTCCTCAATAATTCAATTTTATTTGTCATTCTTGTACGCCGATGCGCTACTAATGAACTAGTGACAAACAATCAAAACTCGGTCCCTTTGAATGTATAAATATACATTCACTGCTTTTTGTTGATGAAATGAACAGCTTGATTTTTATAAGCACATGTTCTTTCAAAAATACCCCCCATCTCAGGAAAGGAAAAATTGTCAACTGAATATATGAAATGTTACCCTTCAAAATGGATAGAATGGGTAGACTATTCTTATAAAGCCCTAAAACTTTATCATCTACATGACAGTTAAATATTATAGAAAGGGAAGCAGTTACTTCTATACTTGTCATTAATATGTCGAGAGCTGTGTTAATTAAAGTTAGTGATACCATTTAGTTTTGTTTGTACAAGTTTATTAAAGTCGACAAAAATAGTGTTAGTATAAACTGTTCGAGCCTTCTTAATACTGAAGTTCACGGAATTAGTTGCAAAGTTGAATCAATAATACTTCTATATTCTAGAATCTAACTATCTGGAGTACTTTTTTTGGTGTAATAGAATGAATGCTGTTATATAAACCACATTAGAGAAATCGCCATGTACTCATAACCTTTTCTTAATATTTTCCACTTGATATGTGCTTAGCTAATATTTCCACCTTTTATACCATTGGTACTCATTTTTGAACAACAGGTTTTTTTATGCAAACTGGCAGTATGGCGTAAACATTGACAACGGATCATTTTCATTATTAGATCTGTTACCAAACCTAATAACTATGCTCATAGACTTGTTCCAGACTATGAAGATTCAGTCATAACTATTATTTTCCCTGATGAGACATCTTCTCAAAGATGGTTTGAAGAAATCGCGTGCAAACACACAAAGTGGAATAAAAAAAACAAGAAATAACCCACGATTCCGATTTTCATTTTGAAGGCCTTCGCCTTCTTAAACCACTTAA
>VCJD01002519.1:5013-17596 GCA_024140245.1 Backusella tuberculispora | reverse complement strand
ATAACTACAATGAAGCCAGTCTTAATTCAATTAAATACGCTTTTTTTTTTAAAAAAAAAATAGGTAGTCAAAGGAGTTAATCTAAAGTTATAGAGTTTCAAGATAAGTAGAAAGGGGTAGATGTATTTTTGAAAAGCAGTAATTGATTACATGTCTGGCACACTATTTCTTTTATAACATCAGAAATATTCTTTTTCAGTTGATTAATATAGGAAGAAGAAGCAATTGATATTTCATTATTATATCAATAATTGTTGTGGACTATAGTTAGAACAAGCACTAGAAATACTTTTAGTATTATTAATGCGTTTGAATCTATTTAAATAATTAGTATCAGTGTAAATGAGCAGAGCCTTCTTTAATACTAGAGTATATGGAAATAATTCTAATGTTAATCGAGTTAATCAGTCTTAAAAGTTTTAAAATCTAAAGATCTAGAAAAGTATTTTAATTTTTAAGGCGTAAATTCTGGTGCATGCAGCAATTTTATGATATCTTTGTTTTCAATCAATAATGTTAATAGCCGCCTTTTTTTTTTTATTTGTATATATATATACAAAAAAAAAAAGGCTGGTTCTATAATCAATTAACGTACCGTATAACTTCAAATCGATTACATTTCTACCAGTTAAACGACAATCATATCATTAAAAGGGAATCTCATGTTCACAAAGCAAAACACACAAAATTGGTAAAAACAATCCAATTATAGAGCAAGTATGTAAAAAAACTAAAAAAACTAAATTCAGCAATACCCCACATTGCATTTCTTAAAAAAAAGGTCACTCACATCAGTTTCCAAATATAGAGAACCAGCTAGAGCCGCTCAAAGAAGGGTATATTTCGAAATATACCAGAGACACAAATGGAAATTGTCGCGAGAGATTTTATAAAATATTCACGGACAAGGAAAACCACAGACCACTTCCGATGTTGAAGTTTTACAAAAAAAAAAAGAATATATTTAAAGTACTGATCGACTTTGTCAAACAATGGTATTTTTTTCTTTCTTTCAATATAAAAATGGAAATTTTTATACTGATTCACGACCTTGTCAATAATAAGATTTTGACTTTTTGAACCGACATTATTAAAAAAAAAATGGTATATGCTTCTTCCAAAAATGAAACATATGTCAACACCATTTCTCTATAGGGTTTATATGCGAAAATTAATAAATATCGTATTCTTCATGTATTTAGTAAAGTAATCTACTTCAAAGAGAAATAATAATAATAATAAAAAGACGATTAAAAAAAAAAAAGCAGATGTAATAGTTATGATTTTTGATATTTATTATTAATGAAATAAAGCAGGTAAACAAATTAAAAAAAAAAAGGCAAAGTGATTACATAACATAAAAAATGCAAGCATATTTAATTAAATTAACATAGAATGGGTTTGTGTGTGAAAAAAAAGGGGGAGTGAGAGGGAATTATGGTCTTGAATAAATAATGTTTATACTATTATACAAATGTTTTTTTTTTTTATGAGCTTGTAATGAATTCAGTATCTAAGAGAAGATTATCTAATGTGACATTTTGTGCTGGATTTGATAAGACCAATGAAGGCAAATCAGGATCCAGCTGACTCAAGTATTCAGGTGTAAGAAAATTGGATAATAAATCATCGGTATGTGTAGAAGACTTTGCTTGATTGTTAGAGAAATGAGCGGATAATGCCGAGTCAAACTCGTCCAAAAAGTGACTGACATCCAATTTGTTATTGTTAAATGAGGAGATAATGGCGTTTTCAAAGTATGAGTTTTGGTTATTGAAGTCGACTGTATCAACAGAGCAGGTGGAAGCGGGTGATGAGCAGAAATAATCAGTTTCTTCTTCACTAGCAAGAGGAGAGGGTATATCGGAGGGAATGACAATAGCGTCTGAGGGTTGGCTCAAGCGAATAAAAGGTGTCTGATCAGGTACTGCTAATTGAATAGGTGAAGGTTTATCCAAGGACTTCCATTGAAGTACATCATCATCATCAGATGTGGAACGGCGCTTCTTACGTTGCTTTTTAAGTTGAATAGATACTGTTTCATGTAATGTTTTTTGTTGTTTGGATTGGATTTGGTTCCAGCGTGTACGACATTGTCTTTGAGTTCTACCCGAAATCGAACCAGCGACACGAATCCAACAACATCCAAATCGTTCAACACCAAGTTTCAACAACTCATCCTCCTCTTTCTTCCAGCGTCCCTTACGAACAGAAGGATCAAGTGCTTCTGTCCAGCGTGCTTGACACTGAATACCTGTGCGATTTGGAATGTATTGTGCAATTTTACTCCAAGGAAGATTGTCTTCATTGAATGAAGGATCTTCTAAATATGGTTGAACTGCTCCAGTCAAAGCATCATCTTCTTCCTTTGACCAACGTCCTTTATGTACATGAGGACTATTGAAAAAAAAAAAAGTTAATTAATAAATAAATATTGAAAAAATCGTTAATAATAAGAAAAAAAGATATACTTACTTTAAAGCACCTAACCAGCGTGTAGAACACTGAACGGGAGTGCGTCCGGGAATATGTCGTGCGATAAGAGACCATTTATGAGGTCCATGGATGTCGACTGCTTCAAATAATAATTTGTCTTCTTCGACTGACCAGCGGCAATAGAACGGAGCCTGTCTGTTACTTCCGTTTTGTTTGAAGACAGAAAAAACTCCTTTTTTTGATTGAGTCATGATTTTTAAATGAATAAAGTGAAAGATAAAGAAGTAGAATGAAGATAAATGAAAAACAAAAAAAAAAAAAGAAAGAAAAAATAAATGATGGGGTTTTATGTTAGTTCTTTTATACATTATACCCTCCGCTCTATAAAAACTACCATAAACTGCTTCCAGGTACTCCAAAAGGCTTTTTTGTCTAAACAGCACCTCCCTCTAAAGGGAATCGACGGGCAAAGTCGGAGAATATTTCGAAAAAAGAGACCTGGTTATTGGTGAGTGCAAGGTGGGAAAAAAAGAAATTAAAAAAAAAAGGCGGGGTAAAATAGCACTGGTAACAAACAAAGAGGTATATTTTTGATTTAATGTTATAGCTTCAGTTTTTTTTTTCTTTATTGGTTTTTATTGGTTCGCTTCTTTAACGTTCATATTCTCACACGTTTTCCTAAAAAAGCTCATATTGAATCCAGTTAAGGTTTACTCGATTTCTTTTTTGCACTGCTGCTTTTGAAAGATCACGCAGTAACGTGGGAAGGCCACTCCAATATACCAACATTGAAACTAAAATTATACCTTATTGTGTTATATTGACCTATATAAAATTTTCACTAAAATTGTTAATATTTTGTACCATGGCAGAAATCTACTCCCCCTCCTCTATTTGAGTTAATTAACATACCATAACAGGTTGATCACAACAACAACACCACCAAGAACAGTAAAAAAAAAAAAAAGACATTATTTTTTTTAAGAACGATCTATTTTTATTTTTTTGAGATCGCCTTAAGCTTTAGACTCATGTTCTTTTTTTTAAATCAAAAGTGTATGATTGGGTCCAGTACTTTTTTATGCTCAAAAAAAGAAAAATAAACTTCTACTTTATTCTTGCAGAAGACAGGTTTCCGTTTTAGATCAAGAGAAAAAAACGTCATTTGCTTTCCATTATGTCTCTAATAACACAAATATACAAGCTTATATTTTGTTATAAATGATGAAAAAAACTGCGTTCTAAATTTGATAATGGGTAACATTAGAAAGCTAACATTTCATATCGATATTATAATAAATGTTGATTTCTATAATTCTATTAAAGCTCCAATCAATTTTAACTGTAATCTATAGGATCAACAGCCAGTAAGATCACCCTTGACATACAATATTGCGTCATGGTTATAGCGCACTGCCACCCTTTTTCTTCCATTATTCAATTTCTTTAATAAATCAAGCATTGTTTTTTGGAATGTGAAATTATCTTCCTCACTCTCTCTCTAGCTACGTTTGACAATGCCAAGCAAGTAAGATTCGAAGTCGTGCTTCTGTCTTTACATTGGCTCGCTTATCTGAAACTATTTATATATATTATGTTCATATACTACCCAATGTCTTTGTGTACATCAAGTAATTCTTGACGGAGAATCAAAAAAATTATAAAAAAAAGCAGTAAAGCCAGAATGAACTCTCACACTCGAAATATAGAACTCACTTACTCTATATAAAAAATACCCTAAGAAGTATTTCTCTCGTTTTTTTCTTTTTTTCTTTAAAAAAAAACGAGAAAAAAAATAGAAAGTGTATTGTTGGAAGTTTAAATATAACTTCTAGATTACACTAACATAATTTTTTTTCGATTTTTTTTTTTTCGCTATTGGAGACCAACTATCATGCTTCATTTAGTTTCAAAGAAATTGTTGATTTTTATTAAATGGGTTTAAATCGGGAAAATAAAGATAATGCTTCAAATATGTCTGAATAAAGTAAAAAAAAAAAGCATCAAGTGGACATGAACATGCTTAGTTGGGTTTATCAGCTGAATCACTCATCTCAAGAGCTTATTTATAACAGGTCCTATAATGAACCAATACGTGTATCTCATTTGATTAATTATACTCATTTTATTTAGATAAATCAATGTTATAAATATATACAGCAATTGAAAAAGTATTATAAAGAAACTCTTTTGGTGCCTCACTTGTTTTAAGTTCCGATGAAAGCTGATCTTAACAAAACATGTTTTGGTTTTTCAAAAACGATAATATCATACATATATATATATTTAATCAACGCGTTATGTTCAGTAGCATTAATCATATACATGTAGTAATATTCTTACGTTTTACACTAAAAATCTAATAGTGTCATTTTAAGTTATGCTTTTTTTAAAATATATTTCTTATAATAGAAATGGTAAAAACCGAAAAAAATATTTTCTCTCTTCTTTACAAGACAGCATCAAAGAGATTTATTATTAGAACTTGAAAATAAAAGTTGTTGCATATTATACTGCTTATACATATGAATATATATTACCAAATATATTTCTTGATAGACTTCAAGTCTCATTTAATACTTGGAGTTCTTTATACAGTATTATAGTACGAAGAAAAAAATATATATTTACTTAAAAGCATAGCAATGACTATATCTGCGGACTCTTGTGCGAGCCAACAACCAATCTTTTCTTATACCAAGATTCACCGTGTTAAAGTAATACAATTTTTTTTTCTGCATACCCCAGATTTTTTTTGTGAAACATACATTCAATAATAGAAAATAATTGCTGGTACAGTGATTTGCGTTTGAAATTCAAGATTTTTTTCACTCATTCAAAAAATTTTGTGATCATTCAACTTTTTTGGTGACCATTCAATTTTCATGAAAATCTGCAATGTGCATTATAAGCTTGCGAACTTCGGCATCTGTTAATGCTGATACTGTGACCTTCCTATATCATGAAAAGTGTATGGATTTTACGGTGAAGTAGTGCATATATTTCTGGCAGAGTACTCTGCCAGAGAGAGTGGATAATTTCACTGCTTAATTTTTTGGCTTTTCAGGGTGGTCCATTTCATTGCGGGGAATTCTTGGTGCGTCTACTATTTACACGTACTTTTTGATACAACGTTCCATTCATACACTATGAATTAGTGTCAGGTGGTCAAGTGTACATACATTGACTTAAAATGAGAAAAAAGGAAGGAATTAAGAAAGAGGGAGTTATACGAACAAGCAAATGAGCAAGCAAATAAAAATGAGTGACGTATTAATTGCTGACAACATTATCAGCTTATGGCAGCATTATCAGCTGGCAACATTATTGACAAGAAGCATTGTAGCTCCTTCTCTGATTGCTAAACAAGTTTTCTTTGTCCCTTTTTTAAAAAAAGTTCAATCAAAGTAGCCGTTTATATAAATCAGAGCACAAGAATGGAGCACTATGTTAAAAAGTACATGGAATGGTACGTATACAATGAATTTCCCTTTTCATTTCATTTGTATTAAAAAAAAATGTCCAAAATTGAACAAACAGACTCTTACGAAGATTATCAAAACGAGGAGGAGGTTTTTTTATAAGAAATACTACAACTCTGATGCAAATTGTAAAAGAACATACTCAATGATATTAGTCCCGAGGAAAGACGAAATGGTACTATAGATTTAAACAAACACTAGGCTCATTAGAATATTGGTTTGTGTCTCCGGAGTGTGCTGAGCTGGCTGCTGACACTTTCAACAAACCATTTGTGGTGTACTACGGATACTCTTCGATCATTATGTACTCGTTCTTCCCTGTGATTTGTTTAAAAAACCTTCAGATATACTATTGATTATGAACATAGACAACAGTAATCATTGGTTTACTTTAAAAATGAAAAGATCACATAAGATCAAATTACCGATGATCTGCAATCTCTACAGAGACTGTATGAATACTCTGAAAAAACCGATAACATTTCTACCTTTTGGTATTGCAAACTGTCATTTTACAAATCTGGATCAACTAAGTGTTTCAATAATAGAATTATGTCACATAATATTAACACCTTTTGTATCATTTCTAGATGATGATACGGATGATTTTCAGTAATAATACAGTATTTATTTTTTACACTTTGAAAGCTTTAATTCTGCACATTCTCAGTTCGTATTTTTCATTAAAGTAAGCTTGAATATAGCCGATCACCAGAAACCCAGTATATGTTATCGACGTTTTTTGTGATTTCTGACATGAAAGACTGGAAGAGCGTGTAAATTACGCGAAATAACGAAGAGAGAAAGGATATAGAAAAAAAAACAAGTTGAGACAAGTTAAGATAAGAATTTATGGAGAAAACATTAAACAAAAATGACTTATGAAAATTTGATTGATGAGATATCCTCTTTTGCTATCCAATTAAAAAAGTTAATTATTTGACAATTCATATATTTAACTGAATAAGTAACTATCATAAAAGCATTTGTATATATAAATCAGATAAATAACACACAAATTAAGTAACATTTATTTCTTAATCTTGATAAATCATAAAAAAAATTACTGTATGAGGTATCCGAGGCTCAAGAAAGACTTCTTAATCGTTTGTTACTTGGAGTGAAAAATATATCCATTGGTAGCAGTGATGGTGAACGATCAGGTCTGATAGTTGGAGAAGTTGACGAGCTGATTGCGATTGTTTCGTATTTACGCTTGTTCTGGAGCAGGGGAAGCTTTATTTTCTGGGTCAACTTTACTAAGAGAATAGCCCACTTGTATAAATGCTTAAGCGTGAATCTAAACTCTTCTATCTCCAACAAAGAACTCGGGATGTGGAGGAACATTATGTGGTGGGCGATGAAATGATCCTTCTGCTTAAATAGTTGGACCATGTATCCAGCTGTTCTCCACCAATCCATGTAAATGTTTTTTAATGTCTTGTTTTTCGTTATTTCAATAATGTCATTCAGCATAGTGGCGTTTATGCGAATATTTTTCGATTGTTGGCTCTTCAAAATGATATCAATAGCCGTTTGAATTTTAAATTCTATTCCACAAAGTTCGACATCCTGGTTGTACTCATTTAGGTGGGGCTTGTTGTAGTGGCTAAGACACTACACTGGTGCTTGCTGCTGGTTAGCATTCGCAGGTTCGGATCCTGTCAAGCTCACCTCTTATACTCTTAGTGGTTCACACATCCATCATCCCCGAATTACTGCCGCAAGGAGTTTTACCGCCACTTGTAGGTTGGATCTGTCTGCTGTCGTTGTGGTCTGAAAAATTGCTGACTAGGATTCCCGCCCAGGATTAAAGAAGCACCTTCCCATAGCCTGTATTGAACTTCAAGTCTTCGTTCATTCGCACATTAATATTCTTCCTCTCATACCCTGCATTTCCCCCCTCTAGTAAGCTTTCTCTTTGTATAACCCCCATCCAATTCATTAAGTCTCCCGCGGCAATATGCTATTAATGGAACAGTCGCACCTCTTCGGAGGGTTTGGTGATATAAAAATAATAAAAAAAGAACGTTTGAACTACTCATTTAGGTGAACCAAAAGGTCAATCCTTCTATCAAACTCAGCATTATCGTATTCGTTAAGGGTTTCCATTCGTTGGCTCGATTGAAAGTCAAATTCTCCATCATTAATATCTATATTTGTGCCCAAAAGTACCATCTCCACAATATCTTCGAAGATACCGCAAAAGGTCATTCCGGAAATATTTTTCTTTTCCAGTTTTTGGAAGTTATCGATGCTAAATAAGAGGAGTGAATATATAAAATATTACTACATCTAAAACAGTATATTTTTGTTTTTTGTATATAATATTAATACCTTCTTTCAATGATTTTCAACAGTACATAATGATCACTTTTCTGATCCATTTCTTTGTTTTTTTCATTGTTAATGTATGCTCTTATTTGATGGTCACTCGCACTATACAAAGTCAAATTATTCATCAAAACTGATAAGAATTTTTCTTTTACTTACTCGCACTGAAATTGTTTGAGTTCATCAAAGAGTTTGTCGATACAAGTATTATTGGGAATGATTATATTCTTAAACTCGTTTTTTTCGATCAGAGCAAGATTTGTATATGACTTTCAGTTGAACCTTCGATAATATTGAGTCCAGACGCTGTCGCGTAACAGGGCTCAACATATTTATACAGTGTGATATAGCTAGCTTGCAAAACTCTACATCGTCTTTTTTTGAGGTACTGTTTTGCGTTGTTGACGTTGCTTCTTCATACATAACTTATACCACGTCACTTTTATCTTTAGCTTGATAATTCACTTGCATGAATTTGCCTTCAACGATTCCAGACACAAGAGATCGAATCAATTTATAGCGTTCTGGTATTTGACATTTTATATTAGAATATCTGTCTTTTTTTATGGTATTCATTGTTATTTGAATTACCTTCGTTATTTCCAACATCCATCTCTTCTTCTATAAAGCTATTTTTGTTGCAGGCATCACTATTTTCTTCAAAGTAGGTAACATGTCCTTCTTGATCATCATTATCATGTTGATCATCATTATCACTAGTAACTTGTTCTCTTTCTATATCTTCGGTAACATGTTGGTCAGTGTCAACAGTTGTTTCTTTTTCTTCTTCTTTTTCTTCTTCTTCTTCTTCTTCTTCTTCTTCTTGAAAAGTTATATCTTCTTGGAAAACTTTGCTAATCATTCTACTAGAAAGAGAAGCGTATTTAGAGGTGGTTTTCATTCCATCAATGATTAAGTCTGTTTTGCAAGGAATCTGTTTTATATCTTTAGTTAAAAGAAACAAAACAACTAATGACATATACAGCTTACCAAAGCAGAAGTCAAACTGAAATTTTTTTTAAAAGTGATCGACGCAGTGTTGGTACTGAGTTATATGAAATAAATAGTCAGTGTAAAGCTTTTTTGCGTTGAAAAATATGTAAGTACTCGCTGTTTTTGAAAGGATGTACCAGGAGGTCTATAAAGACGTATGGCTGTGTTATAAAATTTTACCAAAGCGAGCATTGGTTTGTATGGGTTAGATGAACCCAAGTTTACAGATCGGACAGCAATCTCGCCAGTCAACTTTGAGGTGAAATTACTGAATGTAGGTATTCTCGTTATTGAAAGTTACTTCTCCTTGATAAATTTTGTCTCTCCTGATTCTCTGAGTGTACTAATATGTGTTTATTTTTTGCATAGAGTTGTTCTTTCGTTGTTTAGGCCCTTTTGAGATTTCCATTTTTTCCGCTGAACCGCTCTCTGATTGTTCGGTCTCCTCAAAGTTTTTCGTTTCTTGAGTTGACTTATTATTAGTCGATTGCTTATATTTTCTCGTGGTCTTCATAATAAAGGGAAAAAAAGAGATTTTTTTTCTGTATAGTAGATAACCCGCGCTCAAGTTCAAAACTAAATAAAAACTAAATCTCTTTTTGGTAGTGATTTTGCTTAATAAAAACTAGATCCCAACTTGGAACATTGTATTTAGTTGACAAAAAATTCAACTAAATACAAAATCTTCTTCAATCCATTCCAGTTCTTGAAGTAGTAATTTATCAAGATCTTCCTCATCATCAACAAAAGGCGTGCTCCATAGCTGCTCAGAGATAAGGTCGTATTTAGTATTGTTAGTAGAATTTTGCATTTTATATGATATAAACAGAAAGAAAACAAATTAATAGAAAAGAATAGAATTCGAAAGGTGTAGAATACTCTAGTTCTTTTAGTTCCTTATTTTTCACATGATCTGTCAGCACATCATAACTAAATTTTTGAGTCCAAATTGGGATTTAGTTTTTATTTAGCAAAATCACTACCAAAAAAAGATTTAGTTTTGAAATTGAGCGCAGGTATTTTCAATATTTCTCATTTTTGATTTTGTGACACAAGCTAAAGAAGATCTTCTCAAGAGAAGAAGAATGAAAAGAATGAAGTTATTTGGGGAAACAATTGGATGAAACAAGAATATTTTGTGATCTGGAGCATTTTTTTTTAGATTTTATTATATATATAATCAAGTTATTTTTTATTTTACATCATTAAAATTATCTTATTAAAAAATATCTTTTATTTTATAAAAATGCCTTACTGTGAACAACCCATTTTAAAGCGAAATTCTCTGTGTATGGAAACTTTTGGTAAAATTCCTACTCTGCTGTGGGATTACTTTGTAGGTATTACTGAAATGAGTGACTTGGTAGAGATTATTAACCAGGTTTTCTTCATATACAAAATATGTAGCTTGTTTAATTTTCTTTATCAAGTCGTGAATCACCTTTTAATATATTTACTTATACCAAACCGTATAAACCCGAACAAGTCAAGATCAGACCTTTCAAACGCAAATCACTGTATGTATAATTTCTTTAAAATTAAACTCAGATAAAAGAGGAAGATCATTTGTGCAAATTAAAGTTTTATAAAGAAACTTTTCAACTTACTCAAACAGAGTATTTTGAAAAAAAAAAATAGTATATATGAAAATGAATTATAAACTATATTCGTAATCTGTAGTATGGCCTTAGATATGAAATATCAAACTATATTCATTTCAATGTACTATACAGTTTTCGGAAAATGCCAATAAAAAATAACATCGTGGTAAATGTATAATCACTCAGGGAGGGTAATCTGGATTACCATATCAGGAATTAAATGAGGAGAAACTTTATTATTTGTAAAAAGAAAAAGCTCTCAACACATAAAATAGCAGCGTATTGTTGTTTAGGGTATTGGAATCAGTTCCGATAGAGTGGAATTTTGATTGGGTTGAATGTGTAACATGGAAGTGAAGTGGATCTTAATTATCTATATTTAGGAATGCTTGATGGGGTTCTATTTTTATTTGGCTATATTCTGGTTATTTAGAGAGAGGAGTGCTATGTGTGGTTCAATTCTGTCAAACTGTATTTGTGAGTACTTACTACTTTCACATATTATCGTTATATACATAACTGTATGTCTCATACTTACTGACATTGATTGCTGAAATATTTCAATTTACCAACGTGTTACTTGGCTTTTTTTTTATATATACACTAGTGCCAAAAAAGAAAAAAGTTTAATAAAATGTAGCGTTTTTTACTTATATATATATATACATCAATATTAAGTTCAGTTTAGAATGTGTATCATTTAAAAGGAGTATGGACTTTATGAAAATTATAATGACTTCTTATGTGGTAGGCTATATCTTGGCGAGAAAAAATACCAAAGCGCTTGTTTATTACGCTTAATTAAGATAATTTGAAAATAAAAAAATAAAATAAAAAAAATAGAAAAAAGTGAAATTAGATTTCTGTTATATATTTTAATCGAATTGCTCCTAGTAAGGGCGTTGCTTTATTATTATTTCAATCGTTTTTAAGCAAGTAATATATCTTAACAGTAGGTACAACTTCTAATGTACAATAGGAATTGTATTTCAAAGCAAATGGTAGTTTAAAAAAGCGACGAAAAATTTAGGTATTTTGTTATCAATGCACAAGTTTAAAGCTTTCAGAGTGTTTCTTTATTATGCTCATTGTTTCTGTAAAAAATTGATTTATGTTAAAATGGTATAATTTTTGAATAAATTATAATTTTCCAAAAGAGTGTGTGACGCTTCAAGTAATTTAATTGATATTAAAGTGGTAAGTGAAATTTTTGGTTATATAGATTATTTAGATCAACCAAACGAACGAAATAAAATATTCCATGAGTTCTACCTTGATAACACCTGTCAGTATAAGACAATACAAAAAATAGACAATACCTTCTCTTCTTTACAACTTATGTTCTATTGAAATAAATAGAAATTTAAATTTTGCACTTAAGTTTCTTAATTGTTTGTCTTTTCTAAACTCTTTACTTCAGGACATTCACTACAGCCATATAGACCAAAACTATTAAAAAAATAAAAATAAAATACATACCTTATCAAGAGAAACTAGTTCTTTACTGTTTTTGTTTTATTAACTTATCGGTAATTATTGCCAATTTTGTGGGAAAAAAAAACCGGTACAGGAGTGCACTTGCTTCACAAGTATGAAATATTACAGATCCTCTTATTTGCGTTCTACTCATTTTCATTATATCGTTTCAAATAACACTGGCGTTGGATATTGTATTGAAATATACTTACTTTGATTATATATTATCATTCAGTATATATATTTTTGTCTAGCTATTTA
>VCJD01002514.1:8224-19891 GCA_024140245.1 Backusella tuberculispora | reverse complement strand
TTTTTTTTTTCAATTAAAAAGAAAAAAATATAAAGTATGTCCAACAAAAATAGCTACAGTGCCATTCCTACTGATCCAGAACGATCAAATATCCCTGCAACAAAGTCTGTAAGTTGTGATTTCTTGAAAGCATTGATCCGCGCATTAAATTTAAATCTACATTTTGTTATGATATAAAGAGAAAAAGACTTTATATTACTGTTGGTGCAGTAGCTGTTGGTGTTGCAGCAGCTGTTGTTATAGGAACCACTATCATTCTCGGAAGAAAGATAGAAGATAGTAAGATAAAAGCGAATCATTATGACCAAAAAAAAAAAAACTTGATTTTTAATCTCAGTATATGTAGCACCTCAACGTAATGTTATTATGATGATTAGCGATGGATTTGGACCTGCTTCTGAAACTTTCGCAAGACAATATCGTGCATACACTGAAGGTTTAGGACCAAAGGTAATCCTTCCTTTAGATGAGATCCATGTAGGTCATAGTCGTACACAAAGCAGCTCAAGTCTGGTAACAGATAGTGCTGCAGGCGCTACAGCCTTTTCCTGCGCGATGAAGTCGTTTAATGGTGCCATTGGTGGTAAGGTTTTTGACGATCTATTATAAGGATAAACAAATGATTTTTCATGGGAAAAATTTTAATTATTAACATGAATGATTTTTTTTTGATTCACACCCCTCTCCATTTACTATACTTTTTTTTAAAAAAAAACAATAGTCGATCCTAGTGAGGTACCATGTGGAACGGTTTTAGAATCGGCCAAGCTCCATAAAAACATGTTGACTGGCTTAGTTGCTACTTCACGTATTACACACGCTACTCCAGCTGCATTTTCTGCACACGTTGCTTGGAGAGACTGGGAAAATTTAATTGCGGAGCAGCAAATTGGTCATAACCCCTTGGGTCGCACAGTTGATCTTATGTTTGGTGGTGGCAAATGTGAATTTTTGAGTAATCAGACTGCTGGTACCTGCCGTTTAGACAGCCGTGATTTAATTCAAGAAGCTAGAGAACAATTTGGATGGGAAGTTAAGCTTACTAGAGAGGAATTCGATGAAATAGACCCTGAAAATGCCCAGCTCCCTGTAATGGCACTCTTTTCTCCTGGTGTAAAGTACCTTTCTTATTTTTTACTCTATTAAGAAAATAATGAAAAAAAAGGTCATTAGATCTAATTTAGTTGTAATTATAGCACATGTCTTATGAAATCGATAGAGATGCATCCAAGCAGCCTGCACTTCATGAAATGGCATCCAAGGCCTTATCTGTTTTGAAGACACAGTCACAGAAAGAGAACAAAGGTTTCTTTCTTATGATTGAAGGAAGTCGTATTGACATGGCTGCTCACACAAATGATCCTGCTACTCACGTTCATGAAATTTTGGAATATCAAAAGACTGTTGAACTCGTAAAGAAATTTGTAGATGAAAATCCCACCACTGTTTTGATCTCAACAAGTGATCATGAGACTGGCGGTCTTACTGTAGGTAGACAAGTCGGCGAAGGATACCCAGAGTATTTATGGTAAGATTTACTTTCTTTTATTTTATTTGAGCTGTGTTTAATTAATAGATGTACATATATAGGCATCCTAAGGTCATTCAAAATGTAAAAAAGTCATCAGAAGCTTTATCTTATGCTTGGAGTGCTGCTTTGGAAAACAATTCTGATTTACACAAATACTTGGAAAAAGATTTAATCGAACATGATCTTGGTATTTATGATGCAGAGAAGCATGAGCTTGAAAGAATTAAAGCATGGAAAGGTAGCAACAAGACATTGGAAGAGTTGGCTTATTGCTTTGGTGACATGGTCTCAAAACGTGCCTTGATTGGTGTAAGTACTTTTTCTTTCTTTCTTTTTTTAAGTAAGAAGCGAGAGAAAGCTAGATAAAAAAAAAAGCTTATTTTATAAAAGGCTAATTGTAAATATATATAGTTTACAACCCATGGTCATACTGCTGTTGACGTGAACTTGTATGCAAAGGGTCCTGGTACTGAAACATTAAGAGGAAGCCACGAAAATACAGATATTGGTGATTTCATTGTGGATTATCTTGGACTTAACCTCGATGACATCACAATCAAGCTTAAAGAAAGGTATTTTTTTTTACAAGGTGTATACAACTCCTAAAGGCTCGCCATTAACTTTAATCTATTAAATATAGCCAATTATTTAATGCACAGCAGTTGGGTGAGAAGAAGCCCATCGGCAAGAACCCTGCTGTTTATCATGGTTAGAATATATAGGTTTCGTGTTTTGTTTTATAAATATATGTTTACACGCATAAAATACCACTGATCAAATAAACATTCATGTTCTCAAAACGTGATGCATTTAACTCAATACATGGTTTTAACTTTGTTTATTGTAACCATACCACTATGGGAAATTTTCTCCGACAAATTTGTCATTTCCATGTCAATTCCGTAGCAACTCCACCATTTTAATTTTATATGAGACTGTTTTTAAGCTAAAAAAGACTCAAGAAAGAAAAAAAGTGGCAATTCCATGTCAGTGACATTTTACTGGAATTGCCACTTTTTTTTGTCAATTCCACTGATTTTTTTTTATCTTTTAAAGTTTAAAATTGTTTCATAATTTATGATTTAGCTGCAAGTTTATTCTAAATTTGCGTGTAGAAGCACCCTCAGATTATTTTGTGATCGTTCAAGCGACCTCTATTTTATAAAAAAAATCCTTCATTGTCTATACATTATATAGAAAAGAAAACTGGAAACTAAATGCTTGATGTGTATAAAACGTTTTATTTATTTTTTTGTAAAGAAAAAAAAAGTGCTTTATCATTATGATAAAATAACACTTGAATTTTATACCTTTAACTAAAAGGTGATATATTTAAATCAATATTCGCTAAATAGAGTCTGAAAATGCAACATCGATAAATCATTATCATGTAATCTTTTCCAAGTTAAGACACCTTTTCCATTATATATAATGTTAAATACACGTGCCCTTCTTGGCCATCCTAAATGAGATGCGCCGTATCCTCCATATCCTGCTCCTCCGCCGTAACATAATTGAACAGAGCCCCGCTCTTGACAAAAGTCATTTACATGATCCTGTCCACTATTTTTTAAAAAATTATTTAGTTTTTTTTTTTTTTGTATTAGAAAAAAAAAGTTAGGATAAGGTACTCACCATGATGTTACTATTACATTCCCTACATTGGTGGCATATATAACTCCGTTAGTCATGTAAAAAAAAAAAGAAAAGAAAGAGGAAGTATATTACCAAGTTTAAATGCTTCCAAAGCTGAGATGTTATTTTTAGGATGACTAGATATTTTTTCCCGCTGGTCACCTAATCTAGGATATTGTATATCTTGTTCATTTTGATATTCCCTGAATAAAAGTCTTGAGCAAACATTATCTTTGACATTTTTTTTAAAAATTATTACTGGCATGAATAAATAAACAAAAAGTATACCAACCTTATCGGACTATGAAAGAATGCCATTGCTTTCGGATTAGAAGGTAGATTATTAGCTTCATCTGAAAGTCGTGTTAGCCAATCCAATTGTTCTTGTTGAATGCTACTATAACTCAATTTTTCATTATCATCGTATTTATTCGAGTCCAAAAAGTATAGCGTAAAGGTATGTGTTCTATTAAACATTTTTGTTAAAATCAGCCAGCAAATTAACCATGTAATATGTATATATTTACGCTGATTTTGTTGCATTGGATAATATTTTTAGTCTATAATTTCCCACTCCAGGAACATCAAGTTGGCCTCTTTCAGTAAGTGAATAAGGCATCCGACGCATGACTTCAAAAAGTTCTTGTCTTGTCAGTTCGTTTTCATCATCATGTTTTCCAAAATTAGCTGCCTATGTTATAATAAATCATATAAAATTACGATATGAATGATGATCATACAAGTAAAATATGCTTGTCATTTTATTATTACCCATCTAATCTTTCTCTTTATTACAGGCTCTGCAAATTTGAATATAGCAGCTCTTGCATCTGTAACATCTTTTTTTTTCCCATACTTTAATATTCATGATGCCGCTATTTTTAATTAATTTACCTCCACTATTAATATTATCTCCAGAAAATACAACAAGGTCCGGTTTTTCTTTATCCAGCAGTTTTTCAACCAGATCAAGTGTTGCATTATCTCCGTTACAAATCATCTGTAGTAATAGAATAATAAAAAAAAGTAAGCAAATACTATATATAGAGTTGGGTTTTAAAGTAAAATGTCAATTACATCAACAGGGATATCACGGCATACACCCTGCTTGTTTGTCAAGTGTAAATCTGCCAACTGTAATATTTTGAATTCTCCGTATTCATTAAATACCAATGGCTGAATCTCAGGCAAAGCTTAAAATTTAAACAAACCAAACCAAATAAATATTACCTTTTATATGGGTTTTATTTACTTTTTATATACTACCTGCATAGCCCTTTTTGAAGTACAAAAATGTCGGTTCTCCGAAACCGTCCATTCCATCATCAGCACTATTCAAATCAGTATCCACTTTAGTCCATCCAAACGGCGTTATTGTATTGTCCCCATATTCAATGGCAAGTTCTTGAATACTATCGTCAATTTTAACATCCGGGTTTTTTTTATACCAAAGATTAATTTGATCTCCTCTTATCGTCACAGCATTTAAATTAACATCTACTTTCACATACTCTTGTGGTGCAGTCTCATTATTTAATAAAATGATGACGCTATAGTAAAGATGATTGATTTGATGAAATAAAACTACTAAAAGAGACACTAAGAACTTACTCTGTTACAGGACTCTCCAATTTTTCTCTTTTATAGAATAAAAACACGCTCATTCCAACAATTACCCCTTTATTGAGATCCTTTTCCACTCGTTCCCAACCCTAATGAGTACACACTTCTAAACGAACCATCCTATATTTTATTGTATCTATACATCTATATCTATGTGCCTTACATCAATATAGCAGCTCTCAGTGAAGCACTCTTTAGCGGTAATAGCCGTAATTGGATCTATAAATACCTTTTCATTTGAGCTATCCGTTGATTTCTAATGTACGTGTATATAGTGTATATATACGCGTACACATACACGCATACATATTTACATACACATATATATATTACCTTTGACACCGTCCTGACTATAATACATGAATAAGTGATAACCACCAACATTTTGATTCAAGTTAGTTGGGATTCTTCTGTATTCTGCAGATACAATCGGACTTGAACCTTCCTTTACGATAATAGACGTAATTGGGTTATTTGAAATACTTGTATCTTTTGTGTACAGTAACCACAACGAATTTTCTTCGCTTTTAATTTCGTCATTTAAAAGATTTAAATTGACATCTAGTTTTTTCCATTTATTAAAATGAGGTATTCCTGTCTCATTATTGCCTTGCATAATTAAGAGATCTGTAATGGGTTCTTCCGAATCTTCTAAGTATTCTTCCTCTTTAATGAGCATAAACACGGGAGTTGCATTGGAAACCCCTTTATTGAGATCAGTCGGAATCATATAATAACCAGAATATTGAGGACACTCATATTCACATGCTATTATTTTTATGTCTGTTATATAAGCAGAATATAACGTGAATAAACTTATAAAATATATGAAGAATAATAAACTCATTTACAAAAAAAAAAATAGGGGCAGAAAAGGTATCCAAGCGGCAATGCACTCTGAATTTTAATTGTTTGACCCCTTTTACATTTACAATCCTTTTTGTTTAAACACAGCTCCATACTCATATTGTTTGTGTAGTATTGGAAATCATATATATAATAAATTCTTATTGTGCCATCATATTTAGACTGGCTGGTACTGTTTATTTCCTTATCTTTGCATCCGTTCATTTTAAATCTTAATTAGGAAATACTATCCCGCCAAGGTTTTTTTTTCAATGCTGCTCTTTGGATACAATCTCCATTAAAAGTTTTTTTTTTCATTTAGTAAGAAATGGTGTATTTTTTCGCTCACGCTTACGCAGATAAACAAAAAAAGCAAGCAAAAAAAAAAAGTATATTTATCAGATTTTACTTCTTGAATAAGAGAGAGAAGGTGGAAAATAGAAAAAAAAAAGTAAACTAATTTTTAAATTGGTCAGGGCTGTGGCGCTATGTTACACCAGTCTAAATCGTACTATAAAAATCAGCACGAGCTCGGGGCCATTAAAAAAAGTCTTTTTTTTTCTTTTAATTGTTTTTTCTTTTTTCTTTTCTCATTATATCTTCTTTTGCAGTTGTTGTATTTATTATTCTTGTTACTCTATTATCATATCATATCATAAATAAATAAATAAATATATGGCTTTTATTGAAGAGGGTTTACATAGTATATTGGTTGATAATAAACATACCAGAATATCGTCTTTAGATGAAAATATACCGGTATGTGTATTAATATATTATCTAATATTATCAAGAACATCAAATATGCCAAAACACTTTTATTCACTAAAAGTAAAAACCAGCAAATAATTAGACACCATATTGGGAAGACTATTAGCAATGCTAATTACTTTGATGAGATAAACCCATCTGGTAGCGATATTTCAGACAATACTACAGATTATTCACGGTTAGATCCAGATACACCTTCTGCTAGTCAGTTCTTTGAAAACATCGTATTAAAACGACAATTGTCTTGGCAGAATTATCAAAACAAAAGACGAAGTGAAAATAATTTCAGTAATCTTGATATATCATTACCACCATCAATTGGATATATCTCAGAGCTTTCAAAAATACTTGCATCAAAGATCAAAGAGTTGTGTCATATGAGAGACTTATTTTGTTCAAAGGAATACCCATTTTCTTTTACTGGAGAGGAAGCTCTGGTATAGTTTAAACTTTATAATGTTAGATGTGCGTGTGTCATGTTGCATTTTTATTTATTTACTTTGATATTGTTGTCGTTTAGAATGTCTTGTGCACTGTTTTACAAAGTGACTGGACAAGAAGGGAATACAGAACTTTAGCGAGGTCATTAATGCATACCGTACCACCGCTCTTCTATCCAGTACCATATTCAGAAAAATCACTAAAGCATAACACTCTTTATGATTCTCAAAAAGAGATTTATAGTCTGTCAGATTTAACAGAAGAAAATCTGCCCAAGGGTCTATTTTTACCGGCAATAGGCTGCTATAGTATCCTATGTGCCTCGGGTCTCTCAAACGGCTGTTACTCACCGTGTTGTCCTTATAAAGGCGGTATGCGTTTGCCAACTGTATCGCATACAGAGTTTGTTGTAGATGTAAGCGAAAAATGGAATAAGAAGAAAGACGGAAACACAAAACAAAAACAGTTTTAAAACTCATCTTATTTCTTAGAATAATTTACATAGAGATTTTTCTTTTAATTCTTCATTAGCCAACTCATCACTAGCTACTTCTCAAGATACAGTAAGAAATATGCATATGCACATATATCACATTTATCATACGCTAAAAAAAAATGGATGTTTATAGATTTCATCAAGAGCTTGGTCTGCCAATATATCACGTGAATTATTGCAGACTCTTCCAGCCAAGGAAATTAAACGACAAGAAGCACTTAATGAATTCATTTATACCGAAGAAGATTATGTGAGAGACTTAAATTTATTGGATGAGGTAATTACGAATATTATTAATAATGGCGATAATTAGAATATAAACAAATAATTATAATAATTAATGGTACTAAATCTTGGCTCCCCCCCTTTTTTTTTAAAAAAAAAAAAGCTTTTCGCAGCACCTTTATTAACCGCTCAATGTATCGAGGAAAGCAAAAGAGTCGAATTTCATAAAATCGTGTTTGGAAATTATATGAAATTTATTAACATTCATCGAGAAATGTATCGGGAGTTGAGGGATTACCAGCTTTATTGCCAGGAAGTTCAAGGTGGTGGATTTATAGATGAAATTGGAATTATATTTTTGAAATACATCGACAAGTTTAAGGATGCCTATATTAACTATGGATCCAGCGTAGCCCTTGCAGAATATGAAGTGAAGCAGGAAATGACCAGCAATATGTTATTTCATAATTTTATACGCGAAAAGGAAAAGCAGGCAGAGACAAGAAAATTACCCTTTCGTCATTTCATCCTTACGCCCATTACCCGTCTTCAGCGTTACCCTCTTTTACTTAACGCAATTCTGAGGCGAACAGACGATCAGCACCCCGACCGGGCTAATATCGTGGAGGCCATTCAGCGGATTAAAAATATAGCGGAGAAAATGAATTTAGCCGCGAAAGATGCTGAACAGAAGCTTCGAATTAAAAAGATTAATGCTAGTATTCGATTCAAACCAGATCAAACAGTAGTTGATCTCGAATTATTAAAACCTGGACGTCAGTTGTTACATGAGGGACCGCTAAAGCGTAGATCGCATCTTGGAGTGGAAATGATTGATATTTATGTATTTTTGTTTGATCATTTGCTTTTAATGACACACAAAAACGACCAAGAGGATCACAGTGGAGGGGATGAAAATTATACATATACTGTTTCAAAAAGACCGGTTCCTTTA
Source organism: Backusella tuberculispora (assembly GCA_024140245.1). Classification (NCBI taxonomy): domain Eukaryota; kingdom Fungi; phylum Mucoromycota; class Mucoromycetes; order Mucorales; family Backusellaceae; genus Backusella; species Backusella tuberculispora. The sequence goes on along the minus strand of VCJD01002514.1, from coordinate 11,368 downwards.
GGTTTATTAGCAATAAAAGATGCTACCGATGTCTTTCTATTTAATTCATTTAAGGGCATTGTTACACCAGCCACTGCTGTCTCTTCGCCAAATTTACCTGATAGTCCGGTCTCAACCGTATCTGGAAAATCCAATACTACCTCATATCTCAATCAACCACCGCTATTATTAACTCATTTAGGTAGAAATGGTGGTGAATATGTCATTTCGGCTGATATACCTAGATTAAGGCTGGTTTGGAAAGAAAAGATATTACAAGCTAAAAAGGAATTTTCTGGTCTTCAAAAAGGTATATTTCAAAAGACTTTAATAAATGAACCAGCCTTTGCTCTGTCAGGAATAGTACACAACTGCGGTCGTGTAACATGTTCATCTCAATATGGTAAGATATTTTTTTTATTTTTATTTTTTTTTAAAAAAACAAAAAAAAACTAATGAACACGAACTTGTATCTTTAGTCAATTCTTCCGGTAAGAAAATGAACGTCATTGGTACGCAACAAGGCATCTGGATATACGCAGAAGGCACAACCCCAAAGAGAGTACTTATATCACCAGATGTAACCCAAATCTCAATCATTCAAGAGAATAGTATTCTGTTGGTACTTACAGAAAAGACTTTGAAAGCTTATTCGTTGTTACAATTAGAATCTATCTCCTTGAAAGGACAGAATATGTTAGATGCCACCCTTGCTTCTAGAACAATTGCTACACACATCTCATATTTTAACAGCGGTGTTTGTAATGGCAGAAATCTCGTTGTAACCATGAAAAGAAGAGGAATCGAAAGCCACTTCAAGGCTTATGAACCAATATGTGGCGATCTGAGCCACCCCAAAAATGCAAAACATTTATCAGTTAAGACTTCGTTTATTAGTAAACCTAGTGCGTGGTTCAAAGTATATCAGGTAAGATAACGAAAAAGAAAAGAAAAGAAAAAACTCAAGTATCTCATCATCAATACACATAGTCTTTCTATATTGGCGGTGATTCATCATCTGTTCACTTTTTAAGAACAAAGCTACTTATTCGATGCGATCATGGTTTTGAAGTTATTGACTTGGATCATTTAGACAAGAGTGATAATTTACCAAAAGTTGAAAAGTCAGAGTATAAGTTTATTCGACTATATCCAGACAGCAAGCCTTTAGATATATTCCGCTGTAATGAAAACTTTTTAGTATGTTACAATCGATTTGCATTTCTTATGAGTACACATGGTGCTCACATTAGAGATAAATATAAGAGGTATACATTTATATTTAAAATACAAATAGAGAGAGCATAAAAAAAAAAAAAAGAGAGAGAGAGTGGAGGGGGAATAGGGTAAGCAAGTTGATCAAACATATTAACCTAAATTTTATAGAATCGAATGGGAAGGTAACCCTCAATCAGTGGCATTCCAGTATCCATATGTACTTGCTTTTGATCCCAACTTTATTGAAATCCGACATGTAGAAACGGTAAGTATTTTATATGCATAAAGAAAAGATAGTATAAATGGATACTAATAATCTATATAGGGCAAGGTTGTTCAAATAATAGAAGGAGAATACGTTAAACATTTACCTTCAGCAGAAAGTAATACTAATGCCAGCCATGGACAACTTTATGGAACCATGTTGAATTCTATAAAAACTGAATATCAGGATATTTATAAACTATTACCCAAGTTCAACTAAAAACACAATTATATATTGTATATCATAGCACTATTATTTATGACAGCAAGTCTGTCTCCATTACATATGTAATTATTATTATGAACTATAATAATTGAAACACGCACAAAAGTGTATAGACTTGAAAATATTTTGTATATCCAATAAGTATAATACCATATCATACTAAATAAATATAAATACACATATACCTTTGTAACAATAAAAAAGTATCTTTTTCATCTTCATTGTAATAATATCTACCGTTCGATAAAATAGGCTAAATGATGCAAGTTAAAGTCTCGGCTACTGCAATCTTTTAACATTTTCTCTATAAACTACATCTTCTTTATTTAATAGTTCTTTGGGGTATACTGCTTTCTTATTGGTTGGAAAAATATTTAATCTCTTTTCCTAGTCTGCAAAGCTGAAAGTTTTTTTTTATAAATTTTTCAAGTCTGATTTTTATTATTGTTTATTACTTTTCTTTCAAGTTACTTTAATCATGGCTGAAAAGACGATCTGTGCCTCTATTGAGTGTACTAATGACGCTCACCTCCAATGTCCTACTTGCTTAAAGTTGGGAAAGACTGAAGGATCTTTCTTCTGTTCTCAAGATTGTTTTAAGAAGAGCTGGGTAAAGAAGAAGAAGAAGAAGAAGAAAAAGGAATCAAACTGAATTAATACTAATTTTATTTTCAACATATACTTGTATATATATTCATTACAATAATAGGGTAGTCACAAGGCTGTTCATGGCAATACTAAATGTAAGTAGTCATGGTTACTAAAAATTCAAAAGTAACCTGTTAATGAACCCGTCTTTTTCTGTAGCTCCTTATGAACCATTCAAAAACTTTAAATACGCTGGTCCATTACGTGCTGTCTATCCTCTCTCACCTCGTCGTCAAGTACCTGAATCGATCCAAAGACCCGATTACTCCGAAACAGGTATTCCCAAATCTGAATTTATGGCCAGAGGTTCAGAGATCAAAGTTTTGAATGAGAAGGAAATTGAGAGTATGAGAAAGGCTTGTACTGTAAGTGGCTTTAATTATATATATATATATGTATATGTATATGTGTGTGTGTTTTGTATATGTTTTATTAAATATTCTAAATAGATCACTCGTGAAGTTCTCGAGATTGCTGCCAAGGCTATTCGTGTTGGCATTACAACCGATGAAATTGGTAATTAAAAGAAAAAAAAAAGAAAAAATGGTTTGACGTGAAAGGAATCATAAATATAAACCTCTACTGTATAGATCGTATTGTTCACGAAGCTACCGTTGAGCGTGGTGCTTATCCTTCTCCTTTGAACTACAACTACTTCCCTAAATCTTGTTGCACGTAAATGACAACAATCAAGAGTGATTAGACATGTTACTGATTTTTCTATTTTTATTTTTTATATAATATTATTGACAATGAATAGATCTTTGAATGAAGGTAGAGAAAGAAAGCATATAAGCATATTAAATGCT
>VCJD01002513.1:10246-22610 GCA_024140245.1 Backusella tuberculispora | reverse complement strand
TTTTTTTTTTTTTTTTACCTGAACGATGACACCATTGGGGAAATACTTAGTGGTGAATTTAATGATGTTATCGCTACCTTGGAGAGAAGCGAAAGGATGAGAAGCAGGGTACCTAACAAATATCAAATGATTAATATACAGATTATTATATTTTCATCTTATCCTTAAGCAAAAAACCCTTTCTCTCTCTCTCTCTCTCTCTCTCTCTTTCATTTGTAGTCTTCTCTTGGTTCTGAATCCACCCGTCAAAAAGAAAACCAAATGTGAAAAGAAAAAAAAAACACTGGTTTTTCTTTACTTTTCATGTAGAAAGAGAGAGAGAAAGGGATGACAAGAATTATATACTTTAAAAAAAAAAAGGGAAGTTAATCTTAAGATACTTACTTCATCAACTTGACACCACTGTTGCCCTTGGGATCAACAACACCAACATAACGTAAGACCTTGCCTTCCTTCTTGGCTTCTTCATTCAACTTAGCAAAGTGATCATCAAAGTTTGGTAATTGAGCCATGAATTCATCGGCAGTAGCAACAGTGCGAAGAGACTCGGGAACAATGTTTTCAACAGCCAAGGTGGACAAATCGAGATCCAAACCAGCCAAACGACCACAAATAGTTACCTATTATTAAATAGTAACAGTAAATATGGTTAGACCAAAATCTATAGATCCATCTATTTCTTCATTCCACATAAACCAAAAATATATATATATATATATATTTACCTTACGAGCAACATCCATACCGTTTAAATCGTCTCTGGGATCAGGCTCAGTGTAACCAAGATCCTTAGCAACCTTTACGATTTCAGAAAAGGTACCCTTGGAGGGACCTTCAGAAGCAGTAGAGTAGTTGTTGAAAAGGTAAGAGAGGGTACCAGAGAAGATACCTTCAATAGTGATGATTTCATCACCAGTCTTAACAAAGTCAACGAGAGTTGACAAGACGGGGAGACCAGCACCGACGGTAGACTCGTGGTAGGTGAGAGGAGTACGGCCGTTACCAGAATAGTTTGCAGAGAGCTTATGGATCTCCTTGAACAAAGGAAGAGGACCAGAGAAAGCCTTCTTATTGGGTGTGACAATGGAAAGACCGGCATTCAACCAGGTAGGATACATGTTGGCAATAGCCTGGGAGGCGGTACAGTCGACGATGACAGCATGTTCGGGGGAGCTGGACATGTACTTGATAAATACTTCCAAGTCGGGCTTAACACCGCTGTTGGAAAGATCGGTCTGCCAGCTGGTAAGATGGAGAGGTGTGTAATCAGTATCGGAAAGGTTCATGTTGTCAATATCGGCAATAGCAACAACCTTAAGGCGCTTGGCATTGGAACGGGTAGCATGAAGCTGAGCAATCAATTCGGAACCAACAAATCCACAACCAACAATACCGACGTTAACCATCTTTTGTTATATGTATATAAAATTAAAGTAGGAAGAAGAAGAAGAAGAAAAAAAGAAATAGACGCGCTCTTTTTTTTTGTATAAAGAGAGAAAAAAAAAATCAAAAGATCAATCATTGGCTATGGTATTTTTTACCTTGTTTCATTGGACTTAAATTTACATGATTCATCATCTTATCTGGTAGTGTATTAAACTGATTGGCTAAAATCTTACTCATCATGTACTATTAATGCAAACTCGTGTCACTTATAATATTGTGGATTCGTAATACATATATAAATTTTATTTTCTTGTGAGAATAAGGCTCACTTAATTAGCCTTTTTTTTAAAAAATTGAAAATGGACACTAACAGTCTGGAAGCTTAATAGGACATAGAAGCTGCAAAAAATTAATAGAATTACTGGTGTCATAGTGATTAATCTCAAAGATTTAAAATTGGCTACTTTTTTTCTAGGCAAACAAGTTGATAGCGACTTTACTTTTTTCTGTAATCGCCAAAAGTAAATTGTAAAACCCGTACTATTTTTTTTGTAACCATCAATTTCTCCAGGGCCGACTATATACAGATATATCAATGACAGCATTATCTTAGTATAAAAATACACGATCAACCAGTATATACAGTTTAAGGATACTTTTGTAGTACGCAAATATCGTCACCAAAGTAGCATTCTCTATTTGAGTTTATATACAATTTTTTTTTTTTTTAAAAAAAGAAAAAGCTTATTTTCAACCATATCTGTCTAAATGGAGTAATAACTTCAAAAATTTGAATAAGGTACAGTTTTTATTTCATAAGTACACTGATCAATAGTAAAGCTTAAGCAACTATAAACTTTTCTTTTATTGATAAAAGTAAAAAAAAAAAAAATCGTACCAACAAGTAACTTCAAACCTTTTTTGTGCTTTTTGGTGATATTCATGTGAATAAACCTTCCGACACGTGACTGTTGAATTAACTTTTCCGTTTTTATATTCGTGTCGAGTTTCATATTTGGAATAATCACACTTCTTTCACTAATGTCAATTCATTTTGCTAAAAACGCTGGACAAGTATTACGTACACGTTGGGTTGCTTCCACAGCTGTAAATATTTTTTTTTTCTACTTTGTTATTATTGATATATTACATCTTTATATAATATTTATTAAATGATAATGTATATTGACGTGTCTTATTAGCCTGTCATGCGTGGTTTCATGACAGGTCCTGTCAATCAAATGGCTTCCACTTCTGACGAACCATTAAAAAAAGAACAAAAGATCAAGAATATTGAAATTTATCGTTGGGTAAGCCTTTTTATCAATTAAATTATAAAAGTTAAAACATCCCCCCCCGCAATGAGTGATAATTTCTTATGTTTGCAAATGTGCCACAACATATTTTTTACTAATAAATATAATTTTTTCATATCCACAGAACCCGGATAAGCCCACTGAAAAACCTGCTCTTGAAAAATATCAGATTGATTTGAATAGCTGTGGTCCCATGGTCTTGGACGCACTTATCAAAATCAAGAATGAACAAGATTCCACCTTGACCTTCCGTCGCTCATGTCGTGAAGGTATCTGTGGCTCTTGCGCCATGAACATTGAAGGTGGTAACACCCTGGCTTGTATTTCAAAAATTGACAAGGATACAAGCAAGACCCTAAAGATTTATCCATTACCCCACAGTAAGGATCGGGACGGAACGGAATCCGTTTTTCCTTCTTTTTTCTTTTTTTATCCTTCTCTTTCTTTTTCTTCTTCTTCTCCTTCATCATATTATCAATATCATTACTGTTATTAATACTATCATTTCTGTTGTAACTAGTGAATATCGTCAAGGATTTGGTACCTGATTTGACACATTTTTATAAACAATACAAGAGCATCGAACCCTATTTGAAGCAGAAGCAAGGACCTGTTGATGGAAAAGAAAACTATCAATCTATTGAGGATCGTAAGAAATTAGATGGACTTTACGAGTGTATCCTTTGTGCATGTTGTTCAACTTCATGTCCTTCATATTGGTGGAACCAAGAAGAATATCTCGGTCCTGCAGTTTTGATGCAATCTTATCGTTGGATGATTGATTCGCGTGATCAGTTTGGCCCTGAACGTCGCGAAAAACTTCAGAACAAAATGGCACTTTATCGTTGTCACACCATTATGAATTGTTCAAAGACTTGTCCTAAGGGTCTTCAACCTGGTGCTGCTATTGCAAAGATCAAATATATGATGGCCACTGAATAATCATGAAAAAAAGAAAAAAAAAACGAGTTGAGAGGAGATTAAGGAAAGTTTGGTGAATATTTTTTGATACATAGTAAATAATAACAATAATAATAAAAAAAGAAGGAGATTCTTCTTTTTTGTTTCAGCAACAAGACAACTGTATATATGATATTTTCATTTTATTCACTATGTATGTGTATATATATTATGGATAAACAGGTAACTATTTATCGGTATTGTCGAAAGTGGATCAATATTATTCTGGATACCATAATATAGAGGAGATAATTAACCTTAAAGTTGTGCCCCTTTTTTGGTATTTTGGAGATATTGATTGGTTCATGGCTAATAAATTTTAGTCATGATAGTTCATATATAGATTTCCCTCATTTATTATCACTCTGTGTTTACTTGACTTATCATTTATCCTTTAAATAATTAACAAGCCTTTGAAACCTTTATCTAAATTCTCAAGATTAATATTCATGTAGGAACTAAAAAGGTTATGATATCTACTCATCATGAATTATTGGTGGTATCATAGAATTGTTATAGCTATCTTTCCTCCTATGCTATCATTTAATTAAGAGCTTACTTTTATATCCAATATTACTGATCAATCTCATTTCCATCATTTAATTATAAAACCAAAGGTTGTTTATTTTGAAAATGACTTCATTAATTTACACAAAACATATCTCCAGAACTAGAGAAAGATCAGAGACATTTTCAAATACCAAGAAAGAAAAAATGATGGAGCAAAATGAGTAACCTTAGAAGTTTTACGAATTAACCCTAACTTAATATATTGAAGTAAGAGAGGTCTAAGTGTAAAACGGCACCTGCTGAGGAGATCGCCCACTTAATTTGATGAAGTTTTAACATAAAGCATCAACTTCATTTCTGTAAGTGTATGAAACGGTTATGACTATTGGAAATTGTCTTGATATTCTACTGCATCTATAATAGCTCAAGTACTTGAATGTGAAGTAATTTATTCTATCGTTCTATTTGATAGCGCTAATGAATTTCTAATATGCAAACAACTAACATCCAAACAGAACCATCGATAGTATTAAATAGGCCTATAAATTATTGGGATAGACTGATCTTAAATAGTTTCTATTGAAAACATATGCTTGTGAACAAGAGGAATCTATCCACTTTCCGAGCAAGCTATTATCAACAATATCCTGTAAGTATACAAGATACTTACAATTAGCAGTAGGTTCCATTTCTAAGTATTTTTATTATTAATAATAATATATTGGAATAATCTGCTTTCTTCTTCTTTGCTATTTATGGGAAGCTAATTGAAAGTTAAATAAAACAGGAAAATTCGACAGCAAAATTGAAAAAAAAAAAATTACATTTTGATAAAAAGTTCTATATTAATGTTTCCAGCTTGAAAGTCTCCTTGGCTTATTCAAGCTTTTTTGCATATAATATCTTTAGTTCATTATACGATGCTATGAGAATAGAATCAAATAAACAAAAACAAAAAATATAATGAAGAATTCACATTGACCACATACCACCATTCACTTTATTTAACTTATTAATGGAGTAAAGTAGATATCCCGCGTATAAATTCAGTCTATAATGATGGAGATGATACCAATATCTTGTTTATGACCTTTTGAATCTAACAAAGCTACTACAACCTGATGTCTATAGTTTTCTTTTTTGAAGACCTCAGGCTTTTCAAATTTTCATTGAAACAGAATATATATATATGAATATTTAATACAAGGATGCAAAAAATATTATGATGGAATTTAATCAATAAACAAATTCCTTCTTACAAAAATATGCCAATTCACAAAGACGCCAACTCTTCATTCTCAGCAGGTAAATTTATTAAAAAAAAAATATGGAAGCTTATTGTTTTTTATAGTGTATAGTTAACATAATAATAATTATTATTGTTATTATTAGTGTTTTTTATATGGTGTACTATTAATAAAATAACAATCAATGTTATTAGCAGTATCAGAATTTCCGTCCTCTTAATTCTCTCTGTCTTCTACCCCTTCATCGTCTTCGCCAGTAGGAACAGATATATCTAAATATTTATAATAATAATTTTAGATTATGTCAAAATATAAATTTACCTTGCTGATATTGATAGTAGTGGTGGTAGTGCTGTGTGGGACGTGTTGTTCATGTGAAGGATTCGGTATCAAGATCCTCGTTAATTTCAAATATGTCAACCCGGTTTTCTTGTATTGAAATATTTATTTATTAATATTAACCTATCATATTTTGGTTTAATTTGATTTATAGTTTTAAATGACTAGCCTTTATACGTAACTTCCACTTCCTTTTTGGGGCCGTCGGCACTGGCAGCGCTAAAAATAAAGCAATGTTGGTCTCCTAGCACTCTCTTTCTCTCATTTACTTAATTTAAACTGTACTTACCTAGTTATTGTTTGCTTAAAGGTAAATGCTACTTTTGGCATATTATTTGATCTAAAAGAAATAAACAAAAAAAAAAGTTTTTAATTATGCAATGTATTGATGTCATTAACTAATTGAATATATTGTTTTTTGAAGTAAAAAGATTCATACCTTTTTTCTTTTTCTTTTTCTTTTTCTTTTAAATTGTTTAAAGTAACTTTCAATATTGCGCGACATTTTTTTAAAACATTGCTACATACTCCAAGAATAAATATTGAGTGACGCTCAAATCAGTTTAAACTTTTGACATACTTACATACCTTCTTGATAAACCGCGGAAGTTTTTATTGAATATAACGAGACTGTAAAAATAACTTAGCAGCTGAATTGATAGAGCCAAAGCCTGATTTATTGATAAAATAAATAAAAACCAGTTTTAACCAGTTTAATACAGGTTTTTGCATAACACCTTCTAAAAATAAAAAGGCCGCTATACTGAAAGATTAAGTAAACGTAGTCAATTAAATAAAATAAGTTATTGTCTATTGCTTCAATGAAAATAATTAATTTAAGAGGAGATCATGTTTGGTGGATGAAAGCTATTAACTAAATACGAGAAGATATAACTGAATACGATATACCAATCACAGGAAAGATGTTTTTGATCAGTTAAGAACGCCATTCTTAATAAATTTTCAAATCTTTCTAATCTATATCTATATATATATATTTGAAAAGCATTTTTTTTGTTCATTGAGAACTGCTACTTTCCTGAAGTCGATTTTTGAATAATCAAATCAGGCAGTTTTTTCTGAATATTATATCAACTATACAAAGTGTAAAAGGTTTAGCATTTTTATTTAATATATATAAAGAATTATTTGAAATAACTAAGAATGATCGTCGCTTGAACGCTAGTATATGATGCTCATAACCCTGACCACACATTGGAATTTTGATCCCGTTAAATTCAACAGGATGAAGCTTACAAGAGATCCTATTGATATCTGGCATAGCTGTACTTAACTTTTGGCTCATACTTGTGAATTCCCGAATATTTATCGGAAGTCAAACATTCAACTATACTGTTATTGAAGGATCTAATAATAGAAGAAATCTGGTAAAACGAATCGCTTACCTACGATGGCTTCTTAAGAACTTCAAAAACATGCATAGTACAGATATCACTAGAAATATATTATACGTGTGATCCTCTAGTTCAGGAAATAACTGTTATGTATAATGATGATGAATTTACTATCGTATTCGAGCCATAACCACAGCCAATAAGGATTGTTACAAGTACGAGTAACAATTGTGGAATCGAATATCTGGATTTCTAGTTTTACAATACTATAAAGGGTCTCTATAGGCATGATATCCAATAGTGGATTGTCTTTATTGTTGAACTTGAAAAATAATTATACTTCACGAGGAACAATAACTACAATAAAATTGGACTAATAGTACATCATATTTGAAATGACTCACTTTTCTATAAATTGATTAAATTTTGTTTAGCTCTTTTTTTTATTGTTCTATAGTATTAAACGTTTATGTATTCCTTATTTTTTAACTGATTGCTTCAAGCAGTATATATGGCAACAAATGATCATACGCTTTGAGCTTATTTAGTGCTTTCAGCTACTAATTTGAAAAAGATAAAGCCTCGTTTTCTCTTTTGTCTTAATCACGTTTATCTGTTGATAATAGGGAGATGTCCTTATAGTATGTATCTTTCTAATAAAATCATTCTATTTTTCGTTATTTTTCTTTCTTATTTCTATAATTATAAAATGACGACACAATCTTTTGATGTGAAACTCCAGGGACATATGCATATGAGATGTAAAAGGGAATTGGTTCCAATTTTTAAAACCAGAAAAGTTGATGCGCTAGCTTTAAAACCCAGCATTTTTCATTAAAATACTGTAAAAGAAAGGAATATATTGTAAAGAAATGCAGCAGGATAGTCTTTCTTGCAGTGTTGATAAAATATACTATAAATGGCAAGCGTATTTCTTTTTATAAGAAATAAATGTATCTTGCATATTTGAAAGAAATAGAAAAAAAAAGGGGCATAGCTTTGTTATTTATGATGTAATGGTTTCTTAAAAATCATTTCTAAAGAACAAATAAAGTCAATTTAGATCATGGGGACAAAACTCTAATAGTCATAATAAAAGGAAATTACCCCATTGGTAATTGGAGTCGGTAAAATAGTTTTGCATTTCTTTAAAATTAAAAAAAGAAATTCAAATATTCAGTATGGCAATTAAAACTCTAGACCATTATACATTTTTATTGTTTTTGTTATTGTATTCAAACAACCAGATAAATAAGGTTATATATATAAAAAAAGAGGGAGTATATGAGTATATCACAGATAGAAACAAGAAACTTATTTGGAGATTTCAACACCGCCAGTGGCACCCAAAACACGCTTGATATCACCATAGATAGCGCTAGAAGAAAAAGTATTAAAATTAGTATTTTGATATAATAAAATTTAAAGAAAAACTTACAATTGACCGGCAGTCAAAGTGGCGACCATGACAATACGAGGACCAAGACCCAAGAAAAGACCAGAGACACCGAGCTGACCAGCCAAACCAATGAGACGAGAGGTAAGGGACTCACCAGCAACACCCTTCTGCTTGTTAATCTTGGACAACAAGGTATCAGCGGGCTGGGAGACGATGGCAGCAACGGTACCAGCAACAATACCGGAACCAAGGTTGACAGCGGTCATGGTGGAAGGAGCGATTTGGTCCTTAGGAGTATCCAAGCTCTTCAAGATCATTTCACTATATTATATTGAAAATGTAAATAGAATTAGTCGCTTGCCAAAAAAAAAAAAATCCAACTCGTAAAAAAAAACACTTACGCAGTACGTTCGTAGACGACAAACTTAGCCATGGTGTAAGGAACCTGCTTCAACAAGATAGGACCGAAACCAGAGTAGAAACCCTTCAAAACACCTTCTTCCTTCAAGATTCTGGAGAAACCACCGAGAAGACCGTTGGCGAAAGAAGGCTGAGAGACGAGACGAATACGAGTAGCTTCCAAGGGGCAAAGGGCAACATCAGCGAAGAATTCAGCGATGGCAGAAGAACCGAGGTAGATAGCAGTACGGTTCTCGGAGGCCTTATCAGCACCAATGATATCAATGAAGGTCTTCTTCCAGAATTCGTAACCACCGAACTTGAAGGCACCCTGCAAAAAGTAACCGGCAGCGGTAGGACCGAAACCAGTCAACAAGGCACCAGCACCTTCAGCGGCAACGACCTGACGGAAACCACTGATCATACCCTATAAAATACAAACAGTTTATATATTAGAACCTGCAACTACTTATCGTTTCTCTTTTTGTTAACCGTGCACTCTTTTTTTTTTTTTCTGTATACAAACCTTGTTGTAAATCTCAGGAGACAACTGGATTCTGGTCTTAACGACATCAACAGGAGTCTACAAATAATAAAAACATTTAATACACACAAACATACATAAGGGTCTTTTTATATAATGTTATTGAAATGGTTTGTTTACCCTAATTAATTAATAAACAAACAAACAAAAATTAGTTTACATTTTTTCTTCCCCGCAGATAATGAAATTTAATGATTAGAACTTACATAGCACCGTGAGTGATACCACAACAGACGGCACCGGCCAAAGCGAAACGGGCATAGAGGTTAGCACCGGTAGGGGGAGCGGCAGCGTCAACAGCGGGGGAAGGAACAATGAAGTTCTTCTTGAGGGCGTTTTGAGAAGGGAACATCTTTTTGCCGTTTATTTCAAAAGAAAAGTGGAGTAGGGTTAAAGAGAAAAGATAAACAGGGATGCCCCCAGGTACCGAAAAAATACTTTTTTTTTAACGCTTAACAGTCACACAGAATCATGTGCCTTAAAGTCACGCCTTAGTCTATCAACGGAGTAAGAAAAACTTTTTGACAAGTATCCATCCATTCAAAAGCAGTAAAAAAAAATCTTTCTTTCTCCACATGTAATTTCTGCTTTGAGTTTCAGAAAAAATACTTTTTTTTTTCTAAATGAAATTGATTTGTTGTGTATATAAAATCAATGATCTAAATGGTGCCTTGAGAGAAAATATAAGTCATTTGTATCTGAATTGACAAAATAAAGTTAAAAACGACATAAGTTTTTATAAAACAAAACAAAAAAACTATATAAATTTTTTTTTTGCATTTATTGGATAGAAAATAGGAATAAGTATTAATCTTAATAATTGAATAGACGGTAGAAACAAGAATAAAATCAACAATACTTGCTTTATTTTTTCTATCAAATATCTTTTGATATTGAGAAACCCTTTTTTCGTGAGTGCAGTAAAAGCTCAATCCGCACAGTCTTGTTTGACAGGGGTGGGGAGGATATTCTAGCCCCTTATTACTTTTACATTCAAATTTTCAAAGAAAATTTTTGGTTTTTCCTTTTAAGACACTAATAGCAATATATATATATATACTTTTATATATAATAGATCTAGACAATCTATGTTAAAAAATTGAGGAGCTAAGAAACTCTATATATAAAATTCTTTGGTCTCTCTAAACTGGCTCACTCGATCTCTTAAATTCCATATGATACATTCTTTTTATAGCAGAATGATCATAGCTACTTTGCATATCCGATTACAACATGTTGAACAAAACAAACTTATTTTTTGGATTTGTTTAATTTCTGAGTGAAAAATGGTTACACAGTAAAACTCAATGTTTGGAATCAATTCTAAAAATGCAGATCTATGTGCTATTCTAGATTCAGGTACATATACAAATATGTACACAATGCATTTTTTTAAGAAAAAAGTATGTAAATTTCCATTATAAAAATCTAAGAGTACAACAGAAATGCAAACTAATCTTGATTTGACAAGAGTGAGTAAATCCCCCTTGAATACAAAGAAAAAACGCGACCATTATAAAGTAGTCAAGGTCTAGTCTCTATCAAATCCGAAAACATAAAGGGTTCATTTTTTAATATGAATCCCAGGGAGTGAAACTTATTTAAAATGATATTTTCATTTTATAAAAAAAAAGTGAAATACGATCTATGTAATGGATTTATTAGTTTCTATAATGGGAAATATAAGATAGAAAAAAAATGAGAGTATTCGGTATATTCTTTACAAACATTTATGGGTAAGATTTAGGAGAAGTAGAGCTTAAAATATGAGCTTTTTTTGTATATATATATATATAGACTGTTTGGCCACCTAAAAAATCATTTAAAAAGATCAATTTTTTTTTTAAAAAAAAAAAGTTCGATTAAATTCATCTCTTTTTCTTATTACAACCAGTTAATCTTATAGATATATATAAAAATGAAATTCATAACTACATTTACTGTATTACTTTCTAGTACCATCGCTATAGCAAGAGCTCAACAAGATCCTTCTCAACATGGTGCAGGAATCTATATTACAAACCCTGTACTCGGTACCAAGTTAAATGGCGGAACAGTCCATACTATCACCTGGTAATTGATTTGTTTATTTTTATACAAATTAGTATTTAAAACTATTCGTCACACATATACGCTTGCTCACTTTTTTTTTTTAAAAAAAAAATACATATACATCTACATCTACATCTATATGTGCACACTGGCTTACTACAGGGATATCACCAATCCAAATGTATCTACTCTTGATACTATAGAATTAAGAGATGGCGAGTCAAGCAATCTTAAGCTTGTCAATGTTATTTCTTCCCAAACAGTTTCTATCAGTAATAAAAAATTTGAATGGAACATTTCTCCCAACACAACCACAGGTACCTCTTATGTTCTTGCGGCAAAGAGTGCGGCCGGAACTTCATATTCTGCTTATTTTACGATTCTTGGTATTTCCCCTGGTATTGGAGCAAGTGGCGATGCTGCTTCCGCCACTTCATCTTCATCTTCTACTTCCGGCTCTTCTGCTTCCGGTTCTTCTGCTCCAGCTCCAGCTCCCGCTTCTTCTCCTTCTTCGTCTTCTTCTATTGCTGTATTTAATGATTACATTACTGCCTCATCCAATCCATCTCGGAGTCAAACAACATCCCCAGCCTCTGCTTCTGGATCTCATGTAGTCAACCATCGTACAAACTCAACTTCTGTATCTAATACACTCAAGACAAACATGTTTGGTTTTGTAGGTGCTGTTGGGATGACCATTTTACTTGCTTAATTTCCATTTGGATATTCTTATTTTTTTTTCATTTTTTCATATATTTATCTTTCTTCTCTCTCCTCCTCTCCTATTTTTTTGACATTCCCTGTATCATGTAATTAAGGCCAAATTCTGTCTTTGTTTTCTATAATAACGATGATAT
>VCJD01002509.1:24210-41445 GCA_024140245.1 Backusella tuberculispora | reverse complement strand
TTCTTTTCTTTATTCAGTTTTTTTTTTTTTAAAAAAAAAAGGAAGGAAAGAACCCATATTATAGCAATGTAGCATTATGATAATAGTCCAAACAAAGAAAAAGTAACTATATATGACATGCAGCACAGCTCTTTTGTGTTTAAAGCCAGTTTGATCTTTAAAAGTACAACTACTTAGTTAAGAATTAAATAAAACTATTCTCAAATTGCAATTATTTATTTCTATGTAGTGTATGCCTCTCTAACATGGTCGATTTTAACAAGGAAATATACTAATCTATAATATCTGTAACTTGTAACATATATCATTATAATATCAAACATCATATAATATATACTGAATGACCACTTTGATACTTACAAAAAAAGGGAAGAAGAATCGTGTTACATGCAAGAAGTATGTGTATTTTACTACTAAAACATGTGCTTTTTCAGATTACAAATATTATACATCCACAACGCAGATAAAAGATCGTTCACTGTAAGCGTAAAAAAAAACCAAAAACAAATATTTTTTCCTCATTTCTCTTTTCTCTCTTTTTTTCACTTCCTTTTTCGTTTTATAACCTATGATAAAATTAGACGAAATAAAGAAACTCGCGGAGAACATTTAACTCTCTGATCTCGAAAAGGTAGCTGACAAAGTCAAGAAAATTGTTTCAAAAAACCGTACTTTGACTATTGGCTCCGCTATTATTCTTGTTACATTTTACACATTATATTCAAAAGTTATCAGACCACCTCTCCAACTTCGACATATCCCGGCATGAAGTTATTGGGACTTTGTTAAGATGATGTTCTCAAAAGATGTAACTGCAAAAAGTCTCGAAATAACAATGGAGCTTTTAGAAAAATCGAATCATCCTCCTGTTTATTTGGTATAGATATGATAGATAGATAGATATAATTCATTTCTTTATAAATTTTATTGGCTGCTAATTTATAAATAGCGTCCTCATAGAACTGAATGGACAGTTTTTACTGTTACACCTGTATCCGTAAAACAAATATATTCAGATATAGGTAAATAATCTAAAATAAGACTCTTCCTATCCTATATGAATATATTTATATATATAATTAAACACATTTATAGATTCATATCAAAGAGTAAATGTTGGTGAATCTAGTGATGAGCACCAATTCCTCTATAATAAGTTTTTAGGCGGTCCAAATGTGGCATTTTCCAATGGACTTATCTGGAAAAATTACAGAAGAGTAAGAAGATTTATAAAGGAAGTGATATCTTTTGTTAACTCGTCATATAATAGATTGTTAATCCTGCATTCCACAGATCAATTCCTTTGAAGTCATTTGGTGAAAGAACTGTTGTAGCTTTTGATGCTACTGAAAAAAGTGGGAGCTCGACTATTAAAGTAAATCATGTAATGGATGGATTGACTCTTGATGTTATTGGAAAAGCTGGTTTTGGTACGTTAATAAATAGAAAATAAGAGTAAGTACATATAATATATATTAATTTTTATATGAAGGATAGACTTTGATTTTGAAGCAACATCAAACGGAAAAAATAGCGAATGAACAAATATTTACAACGATATTAATAAAGGCATCCGTGATCCCTTGTTCTTCTTCTTCCGCTCATTGGATGAAAAGTATTTATGGTTATTTCCTGAAAGACAAAGACTTCATAGAGAATTGGAGAGGTTTAATAAAATGATAGAGACTATCATCGTCGAAAAGAGAGAAAAGATTAAGGATGGGTTTTACGATATGATGGAAGATTGTGAAAAAGATTTATTGACTTTAATGATTGAAAGTGAATCGAGTGAAGGATATGTCATGTCAAATGAACACATTCAAGTAAGTGATTGTAATAGTTACTATTATCATTCTTGTTGTTCGCTTTGTTACTATATAATATACTCATTGACTATATATTAGAAAAATCTACTTGTTTTCTTTGCTGTAGGACATGACACAACATCTGGTGGTTTAGCCTATGCGCTTTACTACCTTTCTACTCATTTAGATATTCAAGAAAAAGCGAGAAAAGAAGCATTGGAAGTGTTAGGTGATAACGATCAAGATGTCTATCCAACAGCAGAACAAATGAAAAAAAATGAAATATCTAAATCAAGTAATTAACGAAGTGATGAGAATCAATCGTGTCATTCTTGCAAGTTTACCTAGTGAAATCGGTGGCTATTTCGTTCCAAAGTGTATATTGGTTTCCTTTAGCATGTACGATATTCACTATAGCTCTCAATTCTGGAAGAACCCCAATGTCTTTAATCCATATCGCTTTGCACCCAGAGGTGAGGCATCTCAAAAACCAGAAGAAGGTGGATATAAATGGTTACCTTTTAGCCATGGTGTCCGTCAATGTATTGGTATGAGCTTTTCGCTGGCTGAGCAGCGCGTATTTTTAAGCATGTTCTGTAAGTTTAGAAATGATTATAATAATGAAAGGTTTCTATATACATGTGTAAACAATCTGCTTCTTATAAAATAGTAAAAAAAAATATACCTGGTCCCTTCCAGAAGGTTCTATTCATAAAGAAGGCTTAGTTAATACTGGTTCAAATGTTACGACACCCTTAAATTTACAAATTGATGTCCAAAAACGATATTAACAATAAAACACGTGATCAAATTTGTGTTGTGCATATATCTATTTATTTTTCTTTTTCTTTTGTTTTGCCTTTTCTCAATTTTTATTTTATAATAATGTCAGGAAAAGCTCCAAAGACAAGCAAGCTAACCTTTAAGGGTGAAAAAGATAAGAAGTAAGCATTTATATATACAGATGTATATATAGGTATATATACTCAGAATGTATTTATAGGAAGAAGAAGAGAAAGCATCACTCTATTGATAAAGAAGAACGTGAACGTGCATCAGCCGGGGATCAAGGTTCTTTTGATTTCATCATTTCATGCATTGTAACTTAAATAGCTAACTTTTTATACAACAATTTGCTAGTTTGGGTACGCGTAGATAGTTTAGAAGATCTAATTGGGCCTTTATTTATAACACATCCAACTGATTCACCGGTTTGTTTGACGGTCGATGAAGATGATCGATTCATGGCTTATCCATTACCCAATCTATACGATGGCGATCCAGAGCCTATTATTATGCAGCAAGTATTTGTCGGTTCGCGTGTTGTTGGATCGACCGATGCATACACACTTAAATCAGCCAATGGAAAATATCTGAGCAGTGATAAGTTTGGTGTAGTTGAATGTAACAGTGAAGCCATTGGTGGACAGGAGGAATGGAGACCTGCACTGACAGATGCGGGCATTGCTTTTCAAAGTATTCATAATAAATTTATGATGATTGATGAAATCGCTGGAGGAGGTTAGTAGTGTAGTAATTGACGGATAGTATAAGTAGAATGGTAATCTGACTGGTGATTTTAGGTGTCAGAGTTCGCGCAGATTCTGATGAAGTAGGCTTCTGCGAAACGTTTAGAATATATTGCCAAGCAAGATTCAAATATAAGCCAAAGACCAAGAAAAAGAGTGACAACTCTGGAGATGTTGAGCTTGATCATGTGTAGCGTATAGCATATATTAGTGCAAAATGACAAAGAAAGAAAAGGGTTTTTGATTTATTCTGTATTTACGTTAATTAGGAAAAAGTTCCAGTCTTGGGGAGGAGGTAAAATAGTTCAAACAAAAGCTGATAGTCGCGAATTAAAGAAGGCAAGAACAGAAGGTCACCTTGCTGAGACCTTATTGGATAGAAGAGAGAAAGTGAAGGCGGATCGTTACTGTAAATAATAATAAATGTGTATGACTGGTTGCCATGACAACCATTTTGATATTTTGGATTGTTGTAATTTGAAAGAGTCAAATAACTTTAAATTGGAAAGGGTTTCTATTTAATCAGATTTGAAATATGCAAAGTGCTATCTGTGGCTATTTAGTAGTGGATATATATTAATCATACCCATAATATGAATTAATAATACCAGCTTTATAATGGAAGTAAAAAGCTAGGTAATGAGAATAAACTTAAAATCGTCTATTACTAGTGTTTTTATTAGTCTGCAGCTATATTTTTTAAATACACAAAATAAAATTTATACGCTATGACGAAGAAGAGTGCTCTAAAGCGGTTCTATATCGAATTTTGTATTTGAATACACTAAATTAATTATACCCAATAGCTACTATGTTTTCTACAAAACGAGAATCACTTAAGTATATAGAGAAAACAAAGTATATCACAGTCTAGACTTTCCCATGATGCTTTTATATCATGCTCTTTTTTCTGATTATACAGAAACAATCCATCAAGAATACGAGTGAGAAAAAAAATCAAAGACTTACTTTCTATAACATTTACGTTAGTCTATATGCATGATTGTAGTTTAGATGGTATATATAGCTTATCTGTATTTATTTCCCTTTGTATTATCATCTTAAACAAAGAGCTTAAATATATCGAGATATAATTTATAAACCTGTTTATACTATAACAAATTTTATATATCATGATTCTAGATCCCTCAAATCTTTAAAGGAAGAACATAACAATCTATCATGTTTTCATGCCTAAAAGTGTCTTAGCTCTTTTTCAACAATAAAAAATGTATATAAACGACATCAAAATTGCATTTCTAAATCTTTTTTTCTTTCTATTTCTCATATAAACTCTAATAATATTCAATAAACATGTGCAATACTTTTCCATACCAAGGTGACATTATAATATATTTACTATATACACCATTATTCCATTATATATGTGTGCTTACATTATTATATTTTACACTCAAAGAAAAACCAAACGCTTATAGCGGTTGCCAATCTCCTACCTCCCGAACAAGTGATGTTCAAAGAACTTTAAATACTTCTGACAAAGTAGTTACTGATAGGATTGAAGTCTTTAGGGTAAGTTTGTTAAAAAAAAAATGAATGAATGTGTGGGCTAAATAACTGTATAAAGGGCGTTCGCTACTATGTTGTCCTTGAAAGCCCAAGTACTTCTGACTACGTCATTCTCAAGAAGGCTATCTGAATGATCTTCCTTATCCTCTATTTAACTATTCTTGCTTAAAAAAACGAAATCTATCAAACCTTGACTTTTTCAAAAAAAATGATAATATCCCTTTTGTAAAGATATTAATCTAAATAAATATATAATTGCTTGCACCACACCTCGCACTCTTTTATTTATGACATAATATATAAAGATGTTACATTCCTAGTATGGTGAGCATATTATAACTGATTGCTTATAACCTCTTGATACGCATTATCACATATCAGGAGCCATGCAAAACCTTTTTTTACTCTACCGTCTTTTAAAGGAAATATATTAAAGGTTCTAGACTAGTGCCATGCCCAGTATTTTCCGCTTAATCACTTACAAATTCACTTAAAAAAACAACAAAAAAAACCCCTCAGGAACTTAAAACTAGCACAGTGACTCTGCTAGAATATATAAAAAAGACTTCTTATTGTAGATGACGCTGTTTTCATTCTATGTATACAAATTACTTTAAACGTTTTTTATTTATTTTAAATTCTATAACTATTTCAGTCGATGGTTTTTTTTTTTTAATCAAAAAAAAACTATGTTGAATGATAGATACAGGTGTAGGTTTTATATTTTATCATTTTTAGACTATAATGGAAAGAAAGAGAAAATGATATTGTAATCTATCATGAACAGCACTGGTCTCTTGTTCTTTTTTTTATTGTTTTTATATATTTGATTTTTATTGAAATCCCATTTGTATTTATTTCAAGACATATAAATAAAGTTTAGATGGGATTCTTTTACTATTATTACTATTATTATTAAATAGAAGGCTTTTTGTTTATATTCGCTACCTTTGAAATTGCATAGAGCATTACAATAGTATATTTATTAATAAAATTATTTACGATTTGTTATTTTCTGTACGTTAGAGGTACACAAAGAGATTGAACTTCTTATTCAAGTTATAAATCAACTTATAGTCATAATAAATTAATTTTTGAGTTGTATGAAATTCCAAAGTAATCTTAGTTGTATTGAGAACAAAGGCATTTTATTCAGGATTTTATTAATATACTTTTTTTTGGTGATTCCATACAAGTGGCGAACATTTATAATAAATAAACCCTACAGTTATTATCATATAGATTTTTTTTATTTCGGCAGGTCTTATCCTGGACCTCAATATTTATGTATCATTATCCTACACACATGGAGATATTGGTAGCATAGAAGAAGAAGAAATTAATGTTTATTTTTGAAAAGTTGACTTATAATACTTACAATGCGTATAAATATTAAGCTCTTTTCATCAAGCAGGCGTGTCCGTACGCTGATTTGACTTCTTCTTTCTAGCGTATTCCTCTGGTTTTTCTTTTCCCTCCCAAATCGAATTTGCAATTCTGGACATGTTCTTCGCAGCATTAACATCGCGATTCCAAATTACACCACAATGGTTACATTTCAACACCCTAAATCCACAAGCTGTATTTACTCGCTCCAAATTATCCTTTATGCAAGCACTGAATACCTTCGACGTTCTATTTTCATTAATTGTCAGTACAATTATAGATAATGTTGATGCTTCTCTTTGTTTTAGAGTTGTTCATAATTTTCCTGTGACCCCACTTCTGATTCCTTTTAGTTTGACGCTGTCTTTATTAAACATCCCTGCACTAAATGTGATCAAGGGTATTCTCTCCTTGTCTTCAGAAAACTTTTTCGGGCACCATCTTTTCGCCTTTTTACCTTTTCTATAAGAACCAGTAAACATGTATTTTATATAAGCATGTTAATTGTTTTATTTTACACTTTTTTCCTGTGAGCTTCATCCAATGATCTATTACTGTGTTCGTCATTTTGTACATCACTCTCCATTGTCTTCCTTTGTTTTTTGTATGCTTTCTTCGCTTCTTTTTATACTTGACGTCGTGATTTAGTATCATGTTAACCATTTTGTCTGGGGCGCGCTGCCTTCCTTGGTGTAATCGAAATCGAGCCTCAGCTCTACCACGACCATAGTGTTGAAATAATGTTTTGATATTAAGAAGCATGTACATAATGTGCTCTTCATATCGATCCAAGGCAGTGGTTTTTGTGTCGGGTATTTGACTCTCAATCACTTGAACCTCTATTTCTTTCTTCTCTTGTTGTAAATTTTTAATTTATATATACCACATTGGTACTGTGTTATATGCCTGTTATACTGCATGCTTCATTGAAATATAGGTATCTGGTCGCTGATCTAAACGATCAATATATAATATAAATTAACTTAAATATAAGCATTGCTAAGTACCTTTTTTGAAGACTATCATTATACAATGAAAAATAAAAGAAAATAAAAGGAGAGAAATCAGAAGTTTATATACACTTTTACGAAAAAAAATCACTAAAAAAATATATGGTAAATATAATGAACAGGTTCTCAATTGTACTAATGTAAAGGCTATTTTTGTTGTTTACTATTCTTAGCTTTTTACTATTATTATTATTGTCAGTCTTAGGTTTATGATAAAATTCTTTTTATCTCTTAAAATGATTCCGTGAGAATAACAGGATAAAAAGTGATAAAAACAAAGACGTCCTCCAAAAAAGTATAATGTTATGCATCTCTATAAAGAGCTCAGCTCGTTTTTTTCAAGCTGGTAGCTTCAATTTCAAAAGATAAAATACTAAGTATTTTTACAACAGTTACTGTATCACCAGCATAATGTTCTTTCTTTTTACAAATAACAAACATCAATTGATTGAATACAAAAGGCTGTAACAGAACAGATGTTTTAAAATTTATTCCTTTTATATTCATTGGATGAATGAGCAAATTAATCAAATTCTTTATAAAGACGCCTTGTCTATAATAATATTTAATAATGTATTAAGAAACAAAAAAAGGATATTGTAAACAATAAAACAAACTCGACTTAGCCTGGTAAAAGAGCTTTGTTTTGTAAGGTTACATCTGTCATTATATCAGTTTTGAAATGGGAATGATTGCATGAAGTATATGCAATTACCCCGTTTTTATTATTATTCAATTCATAGATATAACTAAGCAGCTTTTGAGTTGTAGCTAACTTGAATTGGACAATTTCTTAGTTTATTGGACAACATAAATATATTAAAGTTCAGTGGTTGATTGCACAGCGAACATTCTATATATTTCATCAACTAAATAAATTGAGAGCTTTAAAGTTACTCTACTGTAAGTAGTTTTTTTTTTTTTATCCTTTAAACGAACAAAAATATTCATTACCAATACGTATTCTACTCGCGATAAAGTCTGGAGGTAATCGAAAGAAGAGTTTAATAACGAGTGTATCTCTTATACCGAAAGACGTGGTGAAGTATCTGTTCCAGTTTGGGGTGCAATCGCATATAATAAAAAATCTAATCTGGTGTTTTTTGAGCAAGGAAAGACAAAAGAGGAACATTTTTTACCAAAAGTCTACAATGATGCGTTACCACGTTTTATGGAGTAAGTAGAGGGTAAAGGTAGTGAGAACAAGAAGTCAGTAATATTGATGCAGGATGGAGCAGGTGCGCATCGTGCCAAAAATGTAAAAGAGAACCTCAGAGAAAGAGCTATTCAACAAATACAATGGCCGCCATATTCTCCTGATTTGAATCCCATTGAGAATATCTGGTTCTGGATGAAGCAGTATATCGATCGTTTAGAAAAACAGCTATTCCTGAAGATCATCCACATCCAAACTTTGACATATTTAACGTTTACAAACTTAAAGGGTAATACTATTAAAAACATATGAAAAAAACATATGAAAGTAAAATTATAAGAAAATAAAATACTGATTTAAATTACCTTGTGATAAATCGATATAGAAGTGATATATTCAAAAACCGTTTTCTTACTGATGGTTTTGGAACACCGTTTAAATTTAAGAAAGTGCTTCCATCTGACGGTCTCTCAAGTCTGGATCTTAAAGACTTCACTATAGAAAATCTCGAAAACTGCAAGGTTTGAAGTGTTGACCCTGGTGCAATTGAAGCGTTGTTAGTGTTGACGGATCTCATCAAGATGTATATAATAACCCTACTCACGATGATAGCACATCTCACCAAATTCTTAAATTGTTGAATGCAGAATACTATGTTAAGGCTGGCTTCAAATAAAACCAATTCCACAATTCGTGGTTGGAAAAACTCAAACGGTATCGATCCCATTGAATCTGTGATACCAACAACAAAGACAATAAGCACTGAAGAAGTTGGTAGATATATCGAATATCTCTTAAATATAACTTGGGTCGGCTTTTTCAAATTCATGGTCATGACTTTTCTAAGTTAAAGTTTCATATTTACAGAGGCAGACAAAAAGTTGACAGCAAGATGATAAGCATAATGGAGGGAAGAAATACAATCCTGATCCACATCATCAGGTCAGTGAAGCTGTGATTAACGCAAGAACCAAACCAAGCGGAGAGATTAAGAGGAAACGGAAAAGTCGGTCAATACCAAGGAGGGATGGCCCAAGAACGTAAGCTTTTTTTTCTTTCTTATTTTAACAACTATAAAATTTTTTGTAGAGAGAAATGGCGTAAACGAGAATTCATACCAACTCTCAATAACACCGTCAATGACATATGTTTAGAAGATGTCAATTTTGGACGTAGATCATTCAAAGACAAACCACATGGATTAGCCAAGCATTTTAAGAAGCTTTTAAGCGAAGCAGAACGTCAACATCGTCTGGATAAAATGGATGTAGATGAATCACATACGAGTCAAGTATGTAGTACTTGTGGAACCCGGCAAATGGATAATATTGAAATTGCTGACTCAAAACTGCATTCTGTCGTCAAGTGTGAAGATTGCCGACGGTTTTGGCAGCGAGACGTTAATACGGCAAGAAACATTCCTTCAATAACGATGTTAGGTATCCGTGAACTAGGACGTTCAGAAGTTTTCACAAGAAAATATGTTCCCCTGACTATTCCTGAAGATCATGTTCTTGATATTTCTGCTTCCGCTATTTCTGAATAATCTTGATACTAAAAATCAGCGACATTTAAGCTTGCTTGTAAGTATTTATAGAAAATAAAAAGTAAAGAGTAAAAATTATAGAATACACTATTTGTGATCTCTCTCTCTCTCTCTCTCTCTCTCTCTTTCTGAGTTTTTGTCTACAATATCAAATATACCTTTTATTGTCTCAAAATGGGTTTTTATAAGATAAGGTTTTATCTTCAATTATATAATATATATACATATATATAATAAAGTTTTTATTGTTTAAGAGGTGTTTTTGGAAAATAAAAAAAGCATGAGAATCTCGAATAGAAATGATAAAAAAAAAAAGAGGAAATAGATATGCTATTCAAAATGAATCTAACGAATAACTATAGGCGTATTTGTGATAAAGAGGAGAAGAAAAAAGGTAAAATGAATGAAGGCATACGTAAAAAGATTTTCTTCTATAAGAAGAAAAATAACAAAAAGGAATACAACGGATGTATGTGTTACAAATTGCGAGAACTACTGTGTTCAGAAATCTCTATAGCCTCCGATGGACGCCAAGGACCGTCATCCTCGTCTTGTGGAACAATCAATGCAGCTGTGTTAGATTGAATGAATTTACCCTTCATCATACTTTGTACACTCTCGTTGACATCGTCATTGGTACTTGGTATTGAAATAGAGTTGTATTGTGTGGGGTGGTGGCTGTAGGTATACGAAAAGTGTGGCCTCATATGGGAATTTAGTGAGTGTGATCCCAAGCGTACATTAACATCGTCATTATTACTACTGTCATTATGAGTATTCTCAGATCCAGGGATTTCAGGAATAATGTTATGCTTTGCAAGTAGTTGCTGTTGGACACGTAACTGTTCTTGTAAAAGCTCAAGCTGCCTTTGCTGGTTTTTATGCGCCATTAATGCGGATACAGTATGTGCTGGAAGGTGACAAAGATCACGACTATTGCTACTGGACATGATGTACTCGTTTTCATTGGAATAGTGTCTATTAGTATTGAATTTACTGTTCCCTCCTCTGGACACATAATTTTCGCCTAACTTTGAGCTATTGTTATATCTTTTTGCGAACAACTGCTGAGCTCTTGAAGGTGAAGAGCGGTATCTGTCTTCTACATCCATTCGAACTCGAAGTGAAGCTATTTTTTCTCGAAGTCCGCGGTTTCGTTTGTCAAGGTGTCTCATATATTCGACAGCTTTAAACAAGATGGTGCTCTTTGAATTATTGATGTTTTTCAATGTTGGAACTATCTCCGTTAGCTCCTTGAATCCGGTGCGGATCGCATTTCTTCGCTTTTGTTCAGAAGCAATATGATTTGCTCTCTTTTCATCTTCAGTTAAGCCGTCTTTGTTAAGCTTGGAACGTTTCGTGCTGAATAGGGAAGTAGTCTCTGACTGGGATTTCTCAACTGGTGATTCTTCTACAGCTGTAAAAGAAGAAGAAGAAGAAGAGGAAGTAGCTTTTTTAGGCTGAATTGGTCTTTCGGGATTTGAGTGCTTGGAGAAGGCACAGGTACTTCTTCTCTTTCGATTATTGATCATATCATCTTCGAATAAGTTATCTTCAGCCTGAATTAAGGTTATTGGCTCAAGATATTGCGAGACGTGAGAGGATACATCAGGGTTATTGCTATTATTATAGAGAGACTCGTTTATAATATTAGAAGATTTCTCAATCTCGTGATAACCTCGTTCTTTTTCGGGTGTTATCGCCTCATGACTAACACTTTGCTGTTTTTAATAGAGTATATTAAATAAATACATTTTTTTTTAAAAAAAAAAAAATAATGGCAAAATAGGTCAGATAACAGTAGTAGAAAATAATCGAGGAAATTCGACATTACAAAATATGCATTAGGTACAGTGATACTTACTTTTTTTGTATTTTCAATAATATGGACTGTAGAAGAAGAGTTAAACGGTGAAACTAAGTCAGGAATACCATTTTCTTCAATAGCTGATGATGGTGTAATGAAATTAGAAAAAAACCTCTCTTCCCTATCAGATATCGACAACGCATTAGTGTCCTTTTGTCTGTTGCTCTTTGTCAACGAATAGTCGTTAGTCATTTCTAATTTGGGAATAGGAAGTCTTTCAATAGCAGGTTCAAAGTGATAATCTAAAAAGTCTATAAGCATCTAGCCCTCTTTATTAAGAAAGCAGAGTTTTTTTTATTTTGTTTTGCATTAACTTTTTTTTATGAACTACCTTCAAAACAGGAAGGGTGCTGTATAATAGAGTCGTCTAGTACATCTTCATTTCCTGAATAGTTGGACAGTGGGTAGTCCCAAGTACTGGCGGTGCTCGTACTAGAAATACTAGATGCTTTATGAGTTGAAACCGCTGGATCGTACCCCAAGCTTGCTTCCATCTTAAATAATATGTAGTCTTTTTAACAGATGCAAACTATGGATATTTTTATCATTTAAAATAAGGCCAGATCATTGTATATAACATTTTATAAGCACCTACATCTGCCAACGCTTCTTTTCTTTTTCTATTAGTGCTATTTTTAAACTAATTATTTTATCTAATTAAGTGTCAACGGAGCAAGATATAAAAAGAATTAAAAAAATTAAAAAAAGGAAAAGAGAGAGAGAAAAAAAAGTACCAAGAAAAAAAAATAACAAATATATAAATAGGAATTAAAGAAGTGCCAAAATGTAATTGACTTTACAAATGTTAAATAGACTTGGGAGGACTGCTGTGTAGTCTCTTTTTGACTTTTCGTGGAGTCATTGAAAAGCCGGGTTTGTACTCCAATACGCTTAACAAAAAGTAAAATAATAACCGCCTCTCTCTTAGTAAAATTAATCAAAATTCAAATTCCTCTGAGAAAAACGAACTTGTCTTTCCTATCAACTACAGAGATAAGCACATCTTTATTACTCATTCATATAACAATTCGCCATTGCATGTAATTGGGTTATTATTATTACTTTCATTATTTTCTCTAGTCAAAATCAAAGGTTTTATGTACATGCTAACAATTTTTAATTCTACCAAAATAACGTTTTCGTTCATTCACGTGGTTTCACATGTCAGTATCTTTATTGATTATTGCATGATGAGAAGTAAATAATTATTTTCATTATAGATAGAAAAAAAGATGTTTTTATTTTATTATTTATTTTCTTTATTGACATAAAAAGTATAGCATAGCATGTATTTATTGTAAACAAAATAATATAAAATAATTAGTCCCATTTAGAATGAGAGTTGTTGGTTACAGCCATGACTTGATCTATGTTCTGAAGCATCGCAGTGGTACGACTCAGCAAAGAGGTAAGATTGTTGACTTCACGCTTCAGCTCATCACGATGAGCTTCTAATACCTTATGGGTATGCTGACGATCGGCAACAATAGGATTGAACAAGGCTGAAACAGTTGTAGCAAGCGCAGCAACAGCTGGTGAAATAGTAGGCTTGTTTTGTTGTTTGGGAGAAAGTGGCATCATATCTTGAGCAAGAAGTGGAGGAGAAGGTAAGCTTGGAAGAGCCCTTTCACTACGATCCACTTCAGGGTTCAACAAACATGCAATGTTAGACGTATTCTTGGTGGGCTTCATTGGTGGGGAAGGAAGATAGGGTTGGTGAAACACTTCGGGTTCGATCGGATCAGGTGACGAACGTGCGCTAGACTGATCGGCATTTATGGAAGAGCTGGGTGAAGGAAGAAGAGGTCGTAAATGTTCAACACGCTTCGCGGGTCTGTCAGAGAGTTGTTCGATTCGACGTTTCGAGCCACATCTGATCTGTTCAGTATTAATGATATCCTCAGCTGGAGGAGAAATTTGACGGTGAACCACGGAACGAGTGACTAAAGTAGCTGCAGTGACTCTTTTGCGGCGTTTGATTGTGGATCTTTTCATTGTAATAGGTCGATGAACACTGTGAAGTTTGAAATACAGTCCGCAAGCATTGCAAATAGGCTGGCCGATTTCGTCACGTCTCCACAATGGTGTTGTTGTTGTATGACAATTAGCACATACAAGTGCACTGCCATCCTCAGAAGCTGGTGGTGTGCTGGGAGGTGTAATTTCAGCTGATCTATTAATATTACTATAGTTGATATCTTCTTTTTGTTGAATAGTGATGGCAACTGGTGGTGCTGGTGCAAGTGGGGCAGGTGCCAAA
Organism: Backusella tuberculispora; assembly: GCA_024140245.1. Classification (NCBI taxonomy): domain Eukaryota; kingdom Fungi; phylum Mucoromycota; class Mucoromycetes; order Mucorales; family Backusellaceae; genus Backusella; species Backusella tuberculispora. The sequence continues at coordinate 27,356 of VCJD01002509.1, read as the reverse complement.
AGAGGAGCTGGGGAAATGCGGGGAGCAAGGGCGATGGGATTGATTTGTTTGGGGCGTTTCAAAGCATTTCGCTTAAGCCATGGTGGACGAGTGGTGTTGCGGGCTTTATAGTAAAGACCACAGGCGTTACAGATAGTTTCGCCAAGGGGAGATCGTCTCCACAAAGGTGTAGTAGTGGTACCACAATTCGAACACGAGGTAACAGCCGCACTTCCAATGTCCGATTTCGCAACACTGGAGTTGCTCGGCTCAACGACTGGTAAGTTATTGGTGGAAGGGGCGGAAACCTGCGAATGATCGATGCCAGAGTGATTTTGCTGGACTTGTTGAATGTTCATTACAGTTGTCTGAGACATAGTAGACACTTGGGTTTCCGATTGTATTAACGGGCATTTGTGGCATGCATCCACACTGGTAGAAGTGGATGGTATATTGTAGAAGGGGGATTTGACAGTCATTTCAAATCCAGATGTAAAATTTACTTTGTTTTATTTTTATTAAGCTTTGTTGAATTTAATATACTTTATAGTACACTTTTTAATAAGAAGAAGAGAAAAAGTATAAGAAAAAGAAAAAAAAAAGAGAAAAAGTTGTCCATTAAAATTTTCGATATTTATCTACTTTTATCAGCATGGTCACGCTTTTCCATGATTGGCTACTGATAGCAACATCTTATAGTTAATTTTACGTCGGAGGAAACAAACAGCCAATTAGATTCGATCTGTTATCATTTTTTTTTAAAAAAAATCTCTTTATCTATTCACCTCCTTCTTTTTTAACCCCTTTGATCATACATAAAGTAAAAATCTAAACTACTTTCCAAACAACTCAGTAACTATCGATAGAGCAAACACGAAATTAGATACACTTATACATAAAACGAAAAGAAGATCAATGTACTCGCCAATCCAACCGTTAAATATTTTATTGAGAAAGAGAGGGGGTAATCTTATTGAAGTGCTTTACTTTTCTTATCATTCTTGATAGATCTTTGCGCGGCCAAATATGGGATGTCTAAACTTAATTGTGAATCTTACGGCTTAATGCGCATTACAGTGGGATCTTATCTTATACTTGAGGTTCTTTTTGTGCTATCACTTGCTATATTAATTTATTTATATAGTAAAAATACAACTTTCGATACTATTTATTAAAACAGGTGAATGCTTGATAAATCAGTCATTTGATACAGAATACATCACCCATGCAATATTTACAATATGTTTGCTTTTTTTTTTTTTTATAGATAACATATATAAATTAGGAGTAAACCTGATTTTAGCAAAATTAGTTTATCGGGTAAGCATGATGAAATCAAAAGCAATGCCGTAATTTTGTAACTAATAATAAGTATCTCAAATGTAAAAACTTAAATCACTGTAATTTTATTATCAGTGTTCAGTCAATCAAATTCATTTATCAATTGATAAACTCACCGATAATTGACCAGTTGAATTTTGATATGAGATAACGCTCAAGGTTTTTCATATATTTGGCTAAGAAAAAAATACAAGTTGAACACAAGTCCCTGGAAGAGAAGTGTTAATGATACTATTGTACCACTTTGATTCCAAATACCATTGATGCTATTTTTTTTCTATAGTAATTTTTTACTATTGTCGATATGGGTAAAATCACCTTGGCTCTTGTTTTCTAAAAAAATTTTTTTTTTAGTATTTGTTTGTGTCCCATTGACAAATCTATTTACAGACTGCATCTCTTTCTATTCCGCGGATTCTTTCTCAATGCAGTCACCACAAATCAATACCATGCCCCTATTTTATCTTAATAGAGGCATTTTTTGAGTTATTTTAATCAGCATCAAGTGTGATTTTGAATTTCTTTTTGCACATAACTAAAAAAACAAATTTTCCCGAGGAACTTCAATGAGATCTACAGACCTCGATCCAAATCCCCAGAACTGTACTACTGAGCAGCTGGCACGTTGTAACGTGAATAATTTGAGGAGATTGAAACTCTTTATCAGCAGAACTAGGTCATTCCGCCAAAATAAATAAAAATAAATAATTTCTTATGAATACCAGGGTCTGCTTAATATTTTTCTTTTATTTATTTTTTATTAGGCGTGGAATGGGCTTTTTTATATGAGCGATTTCTCACTATCATTTAATTTAAAATTATGGACATAAAGTTAGACATATGCTTCAATATCCCCACAAATGGTTACATTTCCGTATAGAATCACTAGACGCTTTCTATCTGATCAAATATACTGCTAATTTTTTTTTCCTTTTAATAATGCAGAACAATAGAAGATTGATTAGATGTCTCGTCATTAAAATCTTTTCTTGACACATTTTAGTTCTCTTTTAGTTGAATATAAATAAACAAATCGCCAGGTTGTCAAATCAAATCCTCGCATTGGGACACTATTTTAATATAAATAGAGTAATTGATTTGAGGGAAAGAACGCTTAGATTTTTCTGGCGAATGGGAATAACAGCCTTTTTTTCAGCATGGAAATCCTTTGATCACAAAAAACTCCGCGTTGTCTCTTGTATCTTTTTTTTTTATATATAAAGCTTAGTGAATCAAAATAACAGAAAAACCGAAAGGAGATTAATATGTCAAAAACTAAGATATAACACAGTCTATTAAAAAAACAGTTATAGTTTCAGATATAAATGGTTTAAGAGACAAACCTAGGTTAAATTCCATCGAGGAGATAACTAAATATTAAAAAGTGTGATATATGATTATTATAGATATCAGTTTTATTTATTTTGAACTTGTAATTATGAACTTCATGGTCTCCAGTGTTATTCTACGTATCCATCTTGAATTAAGCATGGTCTACACGTAAAATATCACTAAAGATCCATTATTGAAGTATACCAAGAGCTCTTTTTTTTTGAAAAAAAAAAGGTGGCGAACATTTTTACAGTTTTGCCAACTGACTCTCTTTTATGTTTATGTAGTTCCTTCAGATTAAAATGCAATATTTTTTTTCTCACGCTAACCAACATGATTTGTGCGAAAAATTTAAAGTTGATTATGTTATCTTTAAAAGCGATTTTCCTGTAATTCGTACCGCAAATTCTCAATATATCCTTCTTGATATACCTCAAGGTATTTTTTAAAAGCATTGCGATATCTGATTCTATCTCGTTTGGTATTAACTACAT
>VCJD01002509.1:11958-24200 GCA_024140245.1 Backusella tuberculispora | reverse complement strand
AAAACAAATAAAAAAAAAAAAAGAAAAAAAAGCCAAGAGTTCGGTAGCAAAGATTATCCATAAATTCATTGTTTTTATGTTTATATAAATCAGAAATATCGGTGTTAAATAGGCTGTGTAAATATTTTTTTCTGAGAGGCACTAGAAGAAAATGTAAAGTTCGATGGTGTACTTGTGCTACTCTAGAAGCTAAAACGATTAACCAACAACATATTTTAACCACATCACTTGCCCAAGGTTTTTTAGTGGTATAACAAATATAAACGTTAGGTACCAAGTAAATAAATACATACCTGATTGGAACTATGTATCTATATTGCTTACCTAGTATTTATTATTCAGTATGGAAAGCTAACCTGCAATAGTTGCTCCTTTTAAGAAAAAATTAATTAGAAAGAAAAAAATTCCTAATGTGTGTAAAGCTTGTTCCTAGATATCATGTTCAACTTTAAATAATTACCCATAGTTTTTCCGTCTAGGCAATTCAATTTAATATAGAATTTTATAAAACAAAACAAAAGCTTGAAAAAAAAAGGGGGAGGAGAACACCTACATCACATGCTAAAACAAATGAGACTATGCCACAATAAGAGTATCCTTTTTTTTATGCATCCTATTCATACTTAGTTGACTCGATATGCAAAATAAAAACACATAAATACCTATTGAGTATTCTCTTATTGGTATTTACATACTTTCACTGATGCTGCGTTGAAAATTGATCTGCAAAAAAAAAAAAGGCAGAATATTCAATTTACTTCGGAGATGATATACAAGGATGGGAAACTAAACTTATGTGCGTTGCTAATAGCTACTCGAATAGTCTCTATGAGCTGTAAGTTATCACCTACGAATAGTCAGAAAAGACTCGAGTATTTATAGAATGAAATCTAATATCTGGTATACGTATGTGAATTCCATGAGATATGACAATTCAAGGGGAACAAAGTATCATATGTTAATTTTTATCATTCAGGAACATATAAAAATAATGTAACCAAGTCAATTGGAGCTATTATCTAAAGTTAAGATATTAATATTTAACATTACAGATCTGTGCGTTTAAGATAAATATTCTACATCTCTCTAATTGGATTATCATTGGATTTATGCTTTAATCTAAAGTATATATGCATATACATCATACCTACTTATTAAAGATATAACAATATATACAACAGGTGGCGGCATTCACGTGGCTAAAATCATCAGATCAAATATCATACACAAGACGAGTCATTAAATCCCATTTTTTTTTAAGCCAAAGAATATATTAAAATGGTCAAGTGATAATTATGCAGTATGAAGAGATCGAAATTATGGAAAATGCACAGAGCGTCACCAGGTCGTTATTATAAATCAATCATATTAAATATATAAGTATTCAACTTCTTTTTACAATAGCGAAATGAAATTCTATATTTATTATGACGCTCTTTCAGGCGAATGATAGTATTTCGCAGAAGTTAGAAAGTTTCTATTTATGGTAAATATTTGTGTGCATTAAGTTTCAGAGTACATATATCGACCCTTACCTATCATACCATGATAGTATTTGCCTAATCGAGTAGCATACACTCTGAATTGATGGAAGTCAGATTGTTTTATTTTCTTATATAAAAGAGCAATTTTTTTCTTTAAGTAGTTTAAAAAAATGTATAACCTGATATACTAGTATTCGTAACACTATTAAATAAATAAATAAAAAGCCACACTCTTATTATGAATGATGGTATAATGTGAGGATATAATGTTGAATAGAACTACCGATTATAAAATATTGATGCTGCTTTTAATATAAAATATGTTCTTGAATTTCAAACAAACAGGATACAAGTTGTGACGCTACAGTTTTTACATTTGAAGACATATCTAAACCTAATGTGTTGCAGGATATAAAAACACTTTTCTTTCTCTTGCATGAATTTATATTATACAAGTACTAAGAACAACATACATACTTAAATACTTAAATGTAATATATACTTTTTTCCCCGAGTAAACAGTGAGGAGTTATTTGTTTAAAACTATTGTTTATTGATATGCTTTGGAGCTTTTCTTGTTGAAAATATTTGAGTGTAACTACAAAATTAAAGCAGTCAAAATATAAAACCAGTTGTCGTCATAGATTTTATAGTATTATTAATACTTAAACACTTGTTATTCATTTTAACTCGCATATTTTATTTTTACTTTATTCTTACAAAAGCTCGTCTTAAATGTCCTTCCGTCCACCTCGTACATTGCCCATTCTTACTCTCTTCCACAATGCAAAATCAGAGAAGTCACGCGCAGCCTTACTAATGTTGCAGAATAAACAAAAGAAAGCTGACGGTGAAGAAGCCTATCGTATTGATATTGTTGATGAAAACAACCATACTACTACGGATACACAACTACAACAAGTCGCTAGTTTTCTTAATAGTAAAACCGCTTGGAAAGATATGCTTTCACCTGAAGCTGCCACAGATAATGGTGTCACTGACCCAAGAGATGCTTTTAAATTATTAAAGGAAAATCATAGTGCACTTCGTTGTCCTATTGTAGTTGACTGGGAAAAAGGAAAGGCCGCTTTGGGTTCTCCAACTCTCGATGCTGTTAAACAGTTAATCGAGGCGCGTAATTCAAAAGCTTAAAAAAATAACATAATTGTGATATTTTGCTATTGTTTATTATTATTGTTACTACTATTATTAAAAATATTATAACAGACACTTTGTTTTCTAAAATATGCATAAATTTGGGTGCGTTATTAGTATATTACAAAAATGACATGCATAAAAAGCGGACTGTGTGTACAAGTGGATGAAATGGAGGAAGGGTGGTATTGATAAGGGTAAATGTTGAGAATGGGATGGTTTTTTTTTGTTTTGTGTGTCTGTTTAATGCTTATGAATTAAAGAACGGACGGCCTTTTTTTTCTTGCCACCAGTAGTTGCATCAGAGTCTTCAGAGGCAGAGGGAACACTCTCCAAAACAATGATATTACAACTTTCTTTAGTTTCAGGTCTTGGCTCAACTAAGAGATGGTGAGGGTGATCCTTTTCAGAGTGGTCGACTGTACACATTGGTATGTTCTTTACCCATTCGTCTTCCAGTACGTCTTCCAAGGAGCAACGGTCACCAGGGTTAGGGGTTAAAATACGTTTAATAATAGTTCTTGATTCTCTGGGTAACATTTTGAAAAGTTTCTCGGCGCCTTGAGCAGAAGGTGTAACAAAATTTTTGTATGACTGATCCTTGTCTGGGCGTGGTAAACGCCATGGGAATCTACGAATAGACATACATATGAAGACAATACCGCAGGACCAAAGGTCGGTTAAACGTGCATCGTAATCGGGATCGGTGAATTGTTCAGGAGCAATATAAGGATCAGAACCACAAATTCCTTTACTCTTATGAACTTTTGTCTCGTGAGGGTATTTATTGACAACAGCACAGCCAAAATCGATGATTTTAACTATACCACGTTCATCCAAAACCATATTATCAAGCTTAAGATCGCGATGGGCTAGACCCATTTTCTGCAAGTAAGCAACTCCGTTGAGCATTTGGCGCCAGCAACAAGAGATCTCCTCGCGCGTCATCTTGCCGCTCATGACAATATTAAACAGATCGTTGGGAGCAAACTCCATAATCTCGAAAAAATTATGACCTTCTTGGATGATATCAAGCGTCTCAATCACATTGGGATGGTGCAATGTTGAGCCAATACAAAATTCAGCAGTGACCTTCTTAACATATTCTTTTTCTGGTTCAGTCGGAGAGCGTTTTCTAAATTGCTTGACTGCAAACGTCTTGCCATCTGTGCTACGTCTTATTAAGCGGACAGAGCCACCAGCACCTTTGCCAACAAATCGGCCTGTAAAAAAGAAAAAAAGGATTAGTCTACAAGATTCTTTTTTTATCATTCACGAGGAGGTCAAACAAAAAAAGTAGCTTACCCCATTTGCCGTATTTTTCCTCTAAATTCTTGTTGAACTCATTTGCAAAAGAAATTTGACTGGATTTACTCTTGAGAGAAGTGGATCGTGATTTCGAATCTGAGTTATCCTTTTTTGCTTTATCTTTTGATGGCTTAAAAATTCGTTTGAGGTCGTGGAAAATGGTATCCTTTTTTTCAAGGTGATGAAAATGTGTATGGTGATATTCTTTATTATATTGAGGACGTTTAAAGACGAATTGAGAAGGTGTTGTTGGGCGTGCAGGTAATGATGTAGAGCTACTAGGGGATGGTATACCACGTTGGTTCAACGGAATAGATAGCACACTGTTGTTATTAGACGAATCTTCAGTATAAGTGTCATCGGAAGATGACGGAGCTGGGCTATTTACTCTCTGCTCTGGTTCCTCTTTTTGTCGGGGTTCCTCTTCTTCCCCGCTACTTTGTGGAGATAAAGAAGGTGGAGTATGATCAGCGGTGGGAGGAAAGGATGGAGAATTTGCTACTGCAGATGATGAATCCGATCCAAAATCAAATCCATTATGATGGTGAGGCGTTAACAAAGGTGTGCCAGGCATTGATACATCCGGAGTAACATTTTCGAATTGATGAATAGCATGTTTATTCTGAAAAATCTTGGCTGGAGAATGAAAATCAACAGAATATAATTTTTCTGACAGATTGCTGACTTGCGATGAATCAATTATAGCAGAACTCATATCTTAAAAAAAAACAATTATAAACTTCTATATAAATAAATAAATAAATGTGAACAATGCTACAATAAAAAAAAAGATAAAAATTAGGGAAAAAAACAAAGTAAAAGGGTAAAAGAAATCCATTGCTTTTTTATAGGAATTAAACGCTCTATATTAGGAAAGGAGTACCAAGAGAAAAGCCGAAGTTTTCAGCAGCCGCCAAATAAAATCATAGCACGGATATCAAAAATCAACAAAAAAAAACTCGCGGGAAAGGGTTTTCACGAAAATAACAACAACCTTTTAAGAAGTATATGTCATTGTTTTATTATTTATGCATCCTTAAGTCAAAGCATGGTATCAAATAACTATATTATTGTCACTAGCTGCTGCGGAGGTGATTATTTCCTTAAATATCCGAGAAAAAATATAATCTCATGGATAAATTTGACCCCGGTTGGACCGACGGTAAATCCCTCAAAGCACCTTTTTTTCAAAACAAAACAAAGAAACAATATCTAACCCCTTTCTTCTTTTCTTGATTTCTTTACATGAAACAAACAGTAGCAATCAGACATTTTCACTTTTTTTTCTGCATTCTTTTTATATTATCCACATTCTAGAATTCATATGTTGTATCTAATTTCACGTGGTCAGATCATTGAGCTACTGTACCATTTATCCTGATATCGATGACAAATCTAGACACTCCTCACACATTAAAATGCTATTTTTGCTTGTTATGTTCCCGCCACCAAATCGGAGTACCTCATTCGAGTTATTCTAGGTTAATTTGTATTCGTATCATCTGTTGTAAAAGCTTTTCTTTCATTTTTTTTTTCCACTCCACGTTCTTTACTTTTTTTTTTTCGACATAGAAAATTCGGCATACAAAGAAGTATTAATCCATAACTGCACCACGTTTTTATTAAACTCAGAATGCAGAAAATTTTATATTGATTGAGGAAAAGTTAAAACATATCTTGTAAGTCATTGACAAACAACAAACACGAGTCAATTATCTGGTTAATTAAAGGAAGCTTATTTTTTTTGCCACACTTCAGGGTCAACTTTTAACAGCAATCTTTTTCCCTTAAAAAAATAATAATAATAGAATCTAAATTCCGATCAACGGCATTGAACCACTGTAACATTAGACAGTAACAGTGATTCATAGTGATTGAAATGTTCTATTTTAGTGTAAATCATACACTATCTTTTTTTTGGGGAAAAAGCTTGATCTAATATAGTGAGCACGTTTGGATAATGACGGAACTTAACAGGCCCACCCTTTTTTTTTTACTGTCATGCATGCTTGATTCTAATTTGAGAAAAAAAAATCTCTTTTTTTCTGTAACTTATCTCAAAACGCTATGCAGTATAAACAAGGTTAAACGTTTTATCTATAGGAAGGATATACTTTTTTAATATTAAATCAATTCAAGATATATGCTTCTCGACCGCTGAGCTATTACATAAACAAATTCAAAAAGCCGATTTGTTAATATTCCTAATGAGTTCTAAAAGTCACCAATCAATTATAGAGAAAATCACTAAATCATATAAATATTTATTAAAAAGAAAAGAAAAGAAAGATATAGTTCAGCTATCAAAATGGAAAGAATTTCTGCTTTGGCAATCAATAAAAGATACATATGATTCCTTACGTGGAAAAGAGCTTGTTAATTTACAAACTCAACAATGTCGTACGCATACTAACATGCGACACAGGTCAAGCTTAACTGTACCAATTAATATCTGTCTTTCACCAGAGTTTTGCTTCTGCATTGACCTCAGATTAAGATGGTTGTGTAATACACGCGAAATATTAGAAGTTGTTTATAAAACTGATACGGCTGGATCGATTTTTTTTTTTGCATAGCTAGACTTGAATGTTTAATGACATAATAGTGCCGAATTAAATTTTCTATTTCAATATTACTCGTTGCTTACAAAGAGTCAAGCTTCATTTTTTTTGCCTTTTTATTTAAGGTAAATTAGTTTATTTTATATACTTTATAATGATAACATAGTGATGTTTATATCTTCATATATAGACTTATGGAGATAACATAATATGAAGTTTATTAAGGCTGAGTTTAAATTATATACATATCGCTGATACAGATTCAACCAGGTCTCATCAGATAATAAAAGCATGTAAATTTATACATCTGCATTACGAATATTGAACTTTATAATAAATTTAATATTAAATATTTGATTTTTAATAGGTATGTATCAAGTTCTGCATGATGGCTATTTTAACACATCGAATTTAGTAACTTTATCGTTATTAATAACGAATATGTAACCAATTATAATAAAGCCTAATGCGCGATAAAAGACTGTCAGTACAAACCCATGATAAATATAAAAAAAATATAAATATTCTTTTATTTTACAAGAAAAATGAAATTAAACCAAAATGCCTAAGAAGAATAACAACCATCATAAAGACTTGACTCAAACTGTTGACAAGAACCGTCCGAAGTCAAAGAAGGAAAAGAAGGAAGAACAAAAGAAGTACAAACAGATGGTAAGTAATCTAAACAAGCATTGATATTTGTTACTATCGTTATTCTAACAACCGTGTTTTTTTATCTCTTGCTCTTAAAACAAAATCACAGAAAAGTGAAAAGGCTGAAAACGCAAAGAAGGGATTAGATTAGACTAATACAACACTTTCATTATTGTAAATAAAAGCTCTCTGTATATTTGACATTTCAACTGAATGATGTCTTTGTTCTGGTATATTTATGTCTGTTTGTTGTCAAATGTTAATCTGTTTATTTGTTTGTTATCGGTTGTGATTACAGGTTTTGATCAAAGCAGAATAAACTTTGATAAACAAAAAGCAGAATTATTATTCTCTTAAGCTTCACATGTCTTAATTTGTTTAAACCATATTTAGAGTGATAGATATACTGATATTTATCACTATATATGACCCATTAATATGCTACTTATTACTTGGAGTCTACTCAAATCCAATATGAATACTTGACTTAGTGTAAAGAACTATAAATGTTTAAAAAAAGACTTAATTAACGGTTAGGTTTCAAATTTGCATATGTATCAAATGGTGTCATCATATAGTATTTTTAGAGACATGATAGTCATATCTATACAGAACATAAAAAAATTGGCCTAGCTCTAGCTTATATTTCTTGTCACCATTTTTAAAACCGTACATCATATGAATATACCAAGCCTCAAAAGTATCATCTTTTTCAATATCCTCTACTGTATTTTTTTCCTTGGTTACTAACATTCCCACTCGAAAAAATAATTATTTTATATTAAGCTATTCCATCATTTAAAGACGACAACTGGAATAAATACAGTAAATCTTTAACAGCAAATTTCTATTATCGGACACGTTGTTACTGGATTTAATAGCATGTCTGTGCTACTGAAAATAACTGAGTATCAATTAAAAGATGGATTTTCAGAGCAGCTGAATCACACAATGAGATTTTGTTCATGTTCGCAGGTTATATATACATCAGTTTCTTTAAAAGTAAACACCATTTATAGTATTTATTACTTTGGAGCAATAGCTATCAATTTCTATAACACTATAAGTAAATTATACATCAATCATTTCTAGCAGATTTCTATTGTGGCCTCGAATAGTCGTATAACAAAAGTAAAGATGTTGTTATTTTAAAGCCCTTTAATTGCTAGTTTTCATTTGACATAGTCGGAACACATAATTGTGTATGTTACGAGGGTGATTGATGAAATATGGTTCTAAAGGAAAAAATCACAACAACATTTGAACAGAATAAAAAGGTTGAACAACTTTGTCTCAGTCTCCTGTCAAAGTTAAACAGAAAGTATGAAAAACGACAGACATTTGAGAAATAAACGACAGATCTCTTTTTTAATTTTTTTTTCATGTTCTATCTTGAGATTTTTCTGTTAGATTTAAACGGGTAAAAATCAGGAAGAACTTGATAATGACGGTATTTATACTGGAAAACTGGAAGGTGCGAAGGTGAAGTATCTTATAATGAATATTCTATTTGAATCCACTATACAGTATATACACCAGTTATCTGGATATTATCGATATATTCTCCAATCCTAAAAACGAGTGTCATGATATCAAAACGTCTGGAAAGTATGCTGACGAACAAGTATCGCAGAGGCAAAGTTTTTGCGAACTGTGACGGCGCCAAAGCCACAACGAGCTTTTACCCTTGTTAAAGTCTTGATTTTCCGTACTTCGTCCAATGAAAGCTGAAGAAGATAAACATACTACCCTCTATAAAGAGTGGCTAGTTCTTCATTTTTGGTACCTAGTATTACAGTAGAAAACCAAGTTTTTCGGTTACTTTGTATATTGTTTAAAGTACGAGTCATGAGTCTGGATAACTCCTAGATTTTTAAAGAACAAACTCCCTCTCATTTGATAACGACACCTAAATTAGTCTTGCACTCGCGCTAAATGTTTTGAAGGTACTTTCAACTGAGCCTCGAATGGTCCTTATCTCGGCGATATCTTTGATTGATAGTATTATTAATTATGAATCTTCCATTTCTTTGGTAAACGTAACATCGTTTTCATTTGAGTCTGCCAGTAGAAATATCAAAGGCTTCAAGTTTTACTCTCACAAACATAAACTGGAATAACTATTGATGCGTCTTGGTTGAGTCTCTGATATTAAATTGAAGTAAAAGAAGTATACTTTCATTTTCTACGCAAAAATATAATGAAATTAATGAATTACAAAAAAAAAAAGAAAAAAAAAATGACAACTCCGTTGCTTCTGCAAATGTCAAAATAAGTAACCACGAAACGAGTCAAAAATAGTTATTCGAAATAGTAACTCCGTTGGAGCTGTTCTAATGACAAAATAAAAATTCACACTCTTATTAGATAGCGTGAACTGTGATACATTGTTGTGCACTCCAATCGCTAGTGCTACATAAAGAATTACTAAGAGCCCCTGTTTTCTTTTTGATACTTTTCTCTTGCTTTCTTTACTTTATTATGTCTACCCGCTTTGTGGATTTATCATCCACTGCGTCCTTCTCAAAACCAACTCATATCAACCTGGAATACAACCAAAAAGACGAACGATGTACAAGTCCAGCATCTCCTATTTCACCTCTTACACCGCCGTTTATTTCAAATAGGAGACATCCTTTATCTCCCATTCATTTAAAATCTTCTACAAGTGCTATGACAAAAGCTCACAACGGGATCGATAGCGAAGAAGTAATTTTTGATGAAGGAACACTCACACCAACTTATGATCTTTCGTATTATTTTCATGTTGGATCTTCATCAGAAGATCTACAAAGCAACCTTCATAGAGAAAGATCAGCATCTATTGGAAGTATTCTGTCTTCAAAAACGGCCACAATTCCTATGCAGACACCAAATGATAAAGCTATAAAATACAGGCAAAAAACCGACAAGAGCAACCAGAAAGCATATCAGTTTTTTGGAGAGCAAGTCAAACTTGAAATATCTGCCAAAGAAATAAAAAAGGAAGGCTTAAAGGCATTGCTATATTCAATAGTTCCTCTTGGTTACTTCCTGTATCACTTGTTACAAGAATACAGCAGCGAAAATCTGGTATGCCACGTTTTTTTTCATTTCACCAATTTCCTTTTATCATTACTCTTATTATTACAATTATTTCCGATGTTGGTACTCCAAAGATATAACTTTAACAATTGTCTTAGTTTTTCTTTTTAGCTGTAGATAAATACGAAAATCATCGATTTACAACTAAAGATGACCAACTAGAGGCCGCCTATAACATCGCAAGAACATATTTAAACAGAGATGCTGATTTAGAAGTCAATCTAGAGGATCGAACGTATAGAAATGTAACACAAGCATTGGAGTTACAAGAAAAAAGTGGTATATCTACTGGCCGTGAGTTCGAGGCAGCAAAAAAGCAAATATTTACCATTTTGAGTGTCAGCTACCATAGATTTCGTAATAGCTCCATATGGGATATCATGGAATCCAAGTGTGGTACGATAATTTATAACGAATAGAAAGAACACTAGAATGTTTACTCTTCAAAATATTTTATATAGGTAAACTAAACCAAAGCAGTCGAGAACGAGCACAGGGACTTGTTGTAAACTTGTTATTGTCTTATATTCAAAAAAAACCAGCCATTCGTACAAGACCAACCAGTAGCAACAAAACACCTCATGATACGATCGCTGATATGGTTCGAGCTTTTTGCAAAAACTACCTTCCTTATGGATATGAACATTGGTCGATAAGAGAAAAACAATGGGAAGCGACTCCTTTAACAACTGATAGACCCCCATCGTCAAATTTTTCAAATGGAAGACCTCGAAGTAAGAGTATGGTGAATGAAAAGAAATCGTACAACAGCTTTGGTAGTAAATTTGATATCTTCGGAAAGAAACTATCACGAAAGTAATAGCGTGTAATTTATTATATTTAGTTACTTCCTGTATAATTATTATCTTTATTATTATTGTTACTATCTCCCTTAATTCCAAATACTTTTTACATGATTATAGATTGTGCATTATGTTAGACAACTACATAGCGATATATCACTGGTAGTTAAACCATATCTTATCTAAATTTACTATGATTACTACTACTACTACTACTACTACTACTACTACTACTACTACTACTACTACTACTACTACTACTACTATTACACATATTAATTAATAATATATTCTAGACTAATAACCTAAATTTTATCAATTTATATTTATATAATAAAAATTGCCTATTTTATAGTTTAATATATTGCCCTCTTAATTTGCAGATACAAAAAAATAAAAAATAAAACTTATCAATTTGCTGATTGAAAAGAGTGAGTGCTATAAATTAAAGAAACATTGCCTGCATGATATCTTTTAGAGTCTAGGGCGGTCTAGAAACTTGATACTAAAATAAGTTCTTGATAGTATCTTCTGATGCACTCAGCCTTTTCCTCTCCAATTGTAATATCAGTTGTAGAATTATCAAGTCATTGATATAGAGAGAGCTTTACTATAAAAGTCTGTACCAGCTTTTTAAGGAACCAAAGAAATCCAGCAAAACGTTCATTTTATCAACTAAATTCATAACACCAAATGCTATAGCCACTTACCCATCCGCTATGTCTTCACCGAATCCTGCCATTATTTTTTTCTTTTCACATTTTTTTTTTTTTCAGAATATTGTGATCTCTATCGAGGTCCTTTTTAAGATTCAGTAGCCCTACTATATATTTTCAATGCCCATAGTCACCAGCTTATCATTGAGTACAAATGTCCACTAAAAATACAGCAAGGTCTGGATTTATGAAATACAATACCTGCAGCAGAACTCTTGCTTTTTCACCCAAAAACAGTAGCACCTTCACCAGCCTTGAAACTGTGATCGGCACCGGTAAATTTCAAGCCAGCAATAAGCTCTGGATGGATAATGGACATACCGAAAGTTCATAAAGTAAGGTGTATCATTAGTCGTATTAGTTTATTCATAAAGTTTAGTATAAAATTTTTACAATGAATTACTCAATTTACACGAGCCATGAAGCTCATATCAAATCATAAAGCATCTTTTCATTAGAAATGCAAAACCAAAGGCC
>VCJD01002509.1:560-11934 GCA_024140245.1 Backusella tuberculispora | reverse complement strand
GAAAAAAAAAAAAAAAATGCAGTTAATTATTCTAATTAAAGAATTTATCCAAACTTTCACCCAAGTGTGACTCAATTTCAGCATTAACTTGTTGTACCAATTTCTCAACACGAACGTCGTCATCTTCCATAAGTTCAGCAAGGAACGAGATACTTTCAGCCAAGAAGAGAAGCCATTCTTCACCAAGACGGATATAGAATTCTTCAATACATTTCAAGGCGGCCAATCTGATCTCAGGATCGTCCTCTCTAGTCTTTACCAACACCTTGTAATTCATGGGTTTCCAAAGAGAATCGTTGGAAACTGTAGTAGCCATTTGGCCGAGACAAGAGACAACATAAGTATTCATACGAGTAAGATAATCGGTGCTTGTACCCTTTGATGTAATCAACATTTGATCAACCACAGGATCAAGGATCTTTTCAAATTTAGTGGCATTCCACAAGTTGTCACTATCGTACAAGAAAGACTTGCGAAGTGATGACATGATATAGTCCCAAAGAGAATCGATCTCTTGCTCTTCGTTCTTGTAACGATCCAGTCTCATGATAACATCGTCGATCAAGTAAGCATAATAAGGTGTAAAGATAGACTTCAATTTTTCCAAAAGTGAATCGGTGAATTTGTAGAAGAATAAGACACGCTTAAGACCATCTTCAGAGACACTAACACCATCAACAGCCAATTCCACTGTGGCCCAGTCAACAACCTTTAAGAACAATGGCTTGAACAAGGTTTCGTTAAGCTTCATAACCAAATCAAGGAATGCAGAGATGATTGTATCTTCAATTTCGTTGATATCTGATTCAGTGAAATGATCAGATTGAGCACGGCGTACATCGAAAGAGAGCAAGAAGAACTTGAAGAGTTGCTTGTAGTGAGAGGTCATGGTATCACGAGACATTGAGCGAATGGCTTGGGAGACAACAGAGAAGAATGCAAGAGTGGCATCCTTACCATTCTGGATAGCAGTGTCATAGAATGTAAAAACAGGAGCCAAAAGAACACGAGGAGGTACGTTAGTTGCAAGCTCAGTCAAGACAGATCTGGCCTTCGATTCAATCATTGCTTTTTGACTATGGCTAGCATCAGATGATACGTAAATGGAAGGATGTAAAAGACCTCCGAGAATCTTCGAAAGATAAGGACTGACGAAGTGAGGCAAGACATTAATGATGGTCTCCAAGGTGCTAACAACACCAAGCTGAAGAAGAAGGTTAGGATTTTCAGCATTGACTGTAACTGATAAGATCTCAGTAACAACAGGCATAAACTTGGGAAGATGAGGAACTGCACGTGGTCCGATCTCGCGACAGATAACAGTAAGACAAACAAGACTGGAGATTTGTAATTGAGCATTGTTAGATTGAAGACCGTTTGAACCAGTGACTGCAGGAATGGCATCAGAGAATTGGCCTGGATAAAGACTACCAAGTAACTTGGCAAGAGAAGAAATACAGATAAGAGCAGATTGCTTATTAACAATGGCATTTTCTTCACCAGCCAATCCAGAATACTCCTTGTCGAGAACAGTTGTAAAGTTGCTAATCATATTGACCAAAGCTTGTTCTTCACCTTCAGGAGCAGAACCTTCAAATGATTCCATCTTCTCATTGAAAATATTCATAGCCTTGCGACGGATTGCATAGTCGTCGTGTTTAATAAGTTCAGTGATGACTTCAATAAATGCATTCAATGGAAGTAAGGAGTTTATCTTATCCAAAACATCATAAACCACCTTAAGAACAGCTCTCCAGAATTTGGTGATGGTGGGGTTAGCGTCCTTGGATACAGAATATCTATCACGATATTCGGTATAATAGGCAACGTTCTTCAAGATAAGTTCAACAGCCTGGAGGTATAAAGGTTGCATTATCTGAGGGAAGTTATCGGTTGTGTTGGTCAAGGTCATGACCTTACCCAAGAAGCCCTTTGATGAAAGAAGTTGACCAATAAAGTTGAGAGTGGCAAGCTTATATTGTCTAAGTTGCTTAGCATTGTGTTCACTAACGTTGAATAAGTTGGTGTCATCCATAGTAACATCTTCAGGTTTTTCGTTGGGAAGTACAAGTAAAGCATTCAACAATTCCAAAATGGCTCTCATTTGTGTTTCAGGACTAAAATTTTGGCAGATAACCAAACTAAATTCGGTAAGAGATTCAGCATCACTACGAGCACCCTTTGCCAGTCTCTCAGTAAACTTCTCTAACAAAAGTGATACAATGGCATATAAGAATTCATCTTCACCCAATGTATGAATAAGAACAGTGAAGAGACGAAGACGTCTGTGCTTGGGAATATGGAACAAGGCATCAACAAAGACCTTAATGATAGGCTTAACTTCAAGAACCAAAGCAGCGGCATCATTGTTGTTAGTCTTTCTGCTGGACACAACAAGAGGCGGAAGGATTTTCTCGAGTGTTTGCTGAATGACTTGGAAACTGTAATTGTCGTCCTGACGGAGAACATTGGCACCCATAAAGGTAAAGACAGGCATAATGTTATGCAAAACACATTCGGGATACATGGAAGCAATAGTGGCCATAAGTAGCAATGCCTGGTTATGTGTTTGAGGGTTACCGGTGATACGAATACACTGAACAACAATGTCGACTCTGAGAGTAGATTCTTCAACTTGAACACCTCTATCTTCTGCAGATTGGATGATTCTTGTAAGGGAAGACATGAGGAGTTGATTGATGTATTCAAGAGATACAGGTGAATCACGCAAATCAGCATTTACCATGGCAGTAAGAACCTCAAACAATGGCTTGACAAGGTTTTCATCGTGGCTAATAGTTTTGGACTCGATGAGTTCAAGAACAGTAACGAGTTCATAGAGATCAACAGGCTTGGTTTCCTCCTCAGCTGTACGAACACGCTTAGCCTTGGATGTTGTAGTGGGTGTGACGGGTGCACCAGTGAGAGCCTTGGCGGCAGAGGTGAGAATAGTCTCAAACATTCTTGCAGGAATGTCAATCTGAGCTAACACTGTCTTGGACGCACGGACATCATTCTGAATACCATTGGTTGCGATATCAATAAGAGAAGAGAAGATCTTTTCTTGAGCAACTGCAGTAGCTTGACTAAAGAATTCAGAAGAGACTTGCTGTAAAGCAAAGCGACGGGTAGAAACTTGCCATCCGTCATCATCCTCACCCTCGAGAGCATCCTTATTAGCGAGTAAGCGAAGGAAAAGTCTAAGAGTGGTATCACCCTTGGCACCCAAGTGAGATGCATTAGAAGGTAAGAATGTACGAATAAGATAATACACCAAATTATTGGTTTCCTTATTGCGAGGCTTGTTAAGTGTATCTTCCAATAGAGGAGCCAAGATTGTAAGTTTCATTGAACTATTAACAGAATCCAACATACTAAGCATACTAATCTGGAGTTCAACAGTAGGGGATGCAATAACATGATGAAGTAAGAATTCCAAAGTCTGAGACATACGAGTTTTGAATTGCTTAGACTTAGTATTCTCACAAGAAGAAAGATAATCCTTGAATAAATGGATGATGTAACTGTGATCCTTGGTGATTTCATCATTTCTATACCACAAAAAGTCAACAAGATGAGCCATGTCATTTGAGCGAAGAGTTGGGAAGACCTTAACTTCGGTACCATAGAGTTTGCTAGCAGCAAAGATTGTAAGCTTTCCAGAAGGTTTGGAAGTTCCTTTTTCAGCTGAGGCATTAGTATCGTAAACCTTTTGACCAGATGGTAAATCTCTAGACTTATAAATTGCATGGATGTTCTCTAAACAGTAAACACCTTGAACACGGACAGAATTGTTGGTATCGCCAAGAGTTGGAAATAAAGCAGGAACCAAGTTCTGGAAATCTGTGGATACATTACTCTTGTTGTATTGTTCCAAGTATGAAGCGGTAACTTGTAAAGCACGGGCACGAACGAGCTTTCCATTATCTGTATGTGTATACATATATATTATCATCATTATTAGTATTTACAAAGCTTATTTTTTAAACAATTAAATTATAATAAAGATGCGAAACTTACCGTTGTTTGCCCAGATGCTGGTTAAAAAGCAGAGTGTATCATCACGAAGATGTTCCTTGATCAATTCAGTAACAGCATACTCAAAAGAGCCCAAAGATGATCCACCAACGAGAGTCTTAAAAAGCTTAACAAGGAATTGAGGATATTTATCTTGAGAGAATTCAGTCTTGAACCACTCAACATCACCAGAAGCACGTTTGGTATTGATTGTTAAACCAAGCAAAGCAGATTGAGTAAGCTGAATAATATCAGTAGAAGTGATATTATGGGCGTTTCTGAAAATGTTAATCACTTGATCGGAAGGTAGTCCGTTTTCAACCTTTCTGAAGGGGGAAGGAAGGTGGGTAGTGTAGAAAACGTTTCTCTTTTTATCAATAGAGTATAAGATAGCGTCCAAGAAGGTGGAACTAATGTAGTGTTGCTCATCTCCTTCAGACAAAGTAACAGCATGTGACAATACCAAGAGACCCACAGCCTTTTCAACATCCGAGTTACTCTTGATCATATTAATCCAAATATCAGCAGGGATGTTACCGGACTTGACTGACTTTGCTTGGAGCTTGATAAAAGCAATGTAATCGCTCTTCTCGCCTTCCTTTAAGGAAGCCTTGAGATCATCAACCATTGATTTCAATAACTTGGATTTGATAACTTTAATATTTGGAAGTATCTTCAAAAGAGCCTTTTTGTTGGCAGTAGATGCGACAAACATGAAAACTGAGACAATGCGACCGACAGATTCATCCATTTCAGGATACTTCTTTGCAAAGTTATCCAAAAGGAACTTGATGACTGGAACGGCTTCTGCAGAGTTATAGGCACCACGTTGCTCGAAGATATCGTTAAGAGCAGAAATGATTTTATCAGCAGGGGCATGATCCAATAAATGGTTAGGTACTTCTTCAATAACATAAGTCAACAAAGGACCAAAGGCATCTAAACATCCAAGGAATGAGGTCTCAAAGATTTCAGGAGACTGAGTCAAAGGATTGGATTTATCACCAATGATATCAACCAACTTCTTCACAGCCAATAAACGAGTAGAAAGAGAAGGACTGTTCAAACAAAGATAGAGAGTGGTATTTGCTTCTTCAATAACTTGATGTCTGGTACCCTTGAATGCAGATGAGGTGAACTCATATAAACCCTTTGAAAGAGATTCATCGGATACAGAAGACAAATTAGCTTCCAAAATAGAATCAAGCTCTTCCACGTAGCGTTGAGAAATGATTGCTAAAAGAGATTGACAATTTGAAATGTATTTCATTCTTTCGTCATCAGCACTTTCAGATTTGACAAGGTCAAGATAGTTTGAGATGACTGATTGACACAAGAGTTTGATATTGGTACTTGAAAGATAACCCTGTAAAGTCAAAGTCTCCAATAATTGAGTGTTATCGGCTCCCTCTTTTGTCATGCTTGGAATAAAGCACTTGAAGAACTTTTCGGTAGCATATTTTTCAGTGATTTCAAGAATGGTCTTTTCAAATCCAGCATTACCAATGATTAATTTTGTTGCTTTAGAAGATATACGATCGAGGGATTCTTGAGTTTGACAGAGATGAACAATGGTCAAGATACAATGATTATAAAGTGACTTTTTACAGTATTTGATCATTGCCTTTATCATTTCCTCGGCGGCTTTTTTGTTGAAAGAAACCTTGGTGGCCAACTGAGAGACGATCATGTAACTTGCAAGCTGTAACTCTGGTAATTTTTTTGCCTTGAATCCATCAATAAGATTGGGGGTAAGGGCGACTGACATATCGTTGGTAATGGATGGAGCGAGTTTAATGAAATCTGTCATGAGAGCAGTATAGAATGAATAAAGTGTCTGGAAAGGGACGAGAGGTTTGACTGCCATTTTACAGATGAAATCGAAAACATATCTGTTCTTCATCATTTTTTTTACAAGCAAAGAACGTTCAAGGGGTAGCTGACTCTTTTTGATTGGCAATAAAAACTCCCAGGGTGATTTATCTCTATAAAACAAAACAAAAAAGGATAATCAATATAAGTATAATCCTTTTATAATACTTACAAAGTGAACTTACTCAATTGTCAAGAGAGAAACCATCTTAACAAACGATTTTGTCTCGTGATAAGGTAAAATGCACTTCAAAACGGATTCTACATTAAAGTCTTGAATTCTGAAGCGACGAATAAGGTATTCCAATACTTTTCCGGCAGGTTTTAAAAGGAAATAGGGTGATAATTGACAGAGGAACAAATCGATGCTAGAATCGAGTTTTTCGTTTTCTTCTGTTGTCTATAAAAGGGCTCATACCTTTAGTAAATGTTATTATAGAAAGAAACACACATTATAAACATACCTGAAGGACTCTATCAACAGACTTCATTCTTTCAGAGAACAAAGTTTTTTCAAAAGCAGAGAACTTTTCGTCGAGAATGGCAAGTTCCATAATACCGTTATAGGCGATTGAATAGATCGTTTCAAGATCTTGATCAGCAGCCTCACGGGCGGTGAAGAGGAAAGAAGCCTTATACTTTCTCGAAGCTTCGCTCACATTGCGTAGATCGAGAGTACCGATCTTTTTCAACTGTTGCTTCAAAGACATCTTGTTAAAGAAAACGGGTGGAGAAAAAAAAAATTGCATAAAGTCAAATTTTGAGAACTATAAGCCATCACCAAATTTCAAAGGAATAGCAGTCATTTTTACACAATTTATTCTCCAGAATGAACTATTGGAAACATGCCTTTCTTTCATGATAACTGTAAGGAGAGTTTAAATTTTTATACTTGGTTTAAATGGGTCAACATTGAATTATCAATTATCAACTACATATGTTCAGTATGAGTGAGCCACAATTAGAAGAGATCAAAGTAATATAGATTATGAAAGTGTTGGTTATGGATATTATACAATAGTTGTGTGCATGCAATATCTAAAGAAACGACGAATTTTAGTGTTTTACAAATATATTTTAACTTTATCTCTCTTTATCGGCGATAATGAGTTTTTGAAATTACAGAAAGTGTATATATATATGTAACATTGGGATGTTATTAGTTTTTCTATTTTAAATATAGTTTTTTTGCCTTTTGTGAAGCCCCCTTTTCCCCCCCATCAGATAGCATATACTGTTTTTGATATCTATATTTTGAGTTGTGTCACTTTTTTTATCTCATCTCATCTAAAAGATGTTAGCTCTCGGCGTTATTCACTATGTCTTTTTTATATGGATTTATTCTATTTCATACAGTTATGCAATCATATATAACATCTTTTATTATTATAATGTTGTTTTAAATTGTGTATATCATTTCTATTTGAAATATATATATACATTCTAGAAAATGAAAAATTGATATCTGGAGAATCTCAGCTGGTATCACAAAGTGGTAAAAAAAAAATATTTTTTTTAAATGATCAGTTCTATGTACTTATATATAAGGTGAATATTATTTATTTTGTCTCTAACATTTTATAGACCAGGAAAGTGAGTATACAGCTGTTCTTGTTTGAATGAGAAAAAATAGATTTAAGTATTGGGTGCTTTATTCTTTTACAAAGTGCAGCGCTAAACTACTTTGTGCATTTCCTGCTTTTGTGGCGTTTTTTCACAAAGGGATATGCTCTTGTTCTTGTATATTCCTATTACATAATTAAATTAACATTCTTGTTCTTTTCTATCCATATGTGAAAAGAGTTTAAAGTAATGCTTTCAGTATCTACTATTAATTTACACCATATACAGGGTGGTTTGTATTTATGGTTCATAAACCATGTTTCCTAAAGCTCGATGGTAGGATGGTGGGGTCCCGCGAACAAATCTACAAGATGAGTTGTTGCACGAATATAGCCCGTGGTGTCATGTTGTTTATGATCGATGAAAACAGCAAAAGTTTTTATAACCAACGTGTCTTATTATATATATACTTTTAAGTATATAGATTGTGTATATCCATGTTATTTCATATATTAAATCAAATGTTCTCATGTACATATATACAAAGCATAAGTCAGCAATAGAGTAAGAAATAACCATGACAGACCATGAACAACTATTTATTTATACATCTTGCTGTCGGCCGAATATACGATTTATTATTGCGAATTATTAGCGATGGTTTATTAAAGAACTAATTATTAGTTTAAGTAATTAGTTAGGTAATAAATGATTACCCTTTTAATTATTCATTTCTTACTTGTGCATCTATATTTTCCTATTATCTATGCTTCTTCTTATTATGTTAATATTATATAAGAAATACACTAAAATACTAAAAAATATTATTTTATAAATATACATCATGGCTGCATTTGCTATTTTTTTTTTCTTTGAATTCCTGTTAGCTTATTCCTTTTTTAGTCGTGCCTTCTAAATTCAGCTTCCACTTTTCAAATAAATTACACAATTGATCGGAGGTTACTCGTAAGATATTGGATAACAAGGCAGTCAGGCAATCACAAGACTTTTGCCAGTGACCTAATTCTGTCACTAAACGCTACAGATTAAATTTAGACCAAGTATAATGACCAAACCTCTAAGTTTTTCCTTTTCCTTTTCCTTTTCCTTTTCTTTTTTTTTCTCTTCTCTCTTTCTTACTTCTTATAGTACCAATATAATAAATAAATATACTCAACATAAGGAAATATGTATCCTACAGTAGCTTTGTCCTCTGAAGACTTAAGTACTGCAATCACAACATCAGTTGGGAAAGATGCATTTCGAAATTCGATCGGTTCTCAATCCTCAGCTACAACAACCACTACAGCTAGTACTGCAAGTCAAAGACTTAGCGTTGCTAGTTCAGATATTGTTTTCGAAGGAAATTTAGAAACTCAGCAAACTCGGGCTACAGAAGTAGAACAACTCGTAAATTGTAAATATACACGTATTAAATAAATAAATACTATTTCACTCTAATAAAATAAATATTTTTATTTTATATTAGCTTCTCGGTCTACTCTCACATCTTTATCACCATCATCACGTTTTTTACTATCTGGAGCAACAACCTCTGAGAATTTTCGTAACCAAGTCTTATCTCGATTTTATCCCACATCTCGTCACCAAAAATCTCTCTCTGATCCTCTCGTTTCCAGTAACATGACGAAAGCAGCATCGAGCCAGGAGTCTTGCGGATTCGATCCTTGGTGTACACCATTACAGAACGCCCTTGAGCAATCTATATATTCGGACTTGATGGATAAATACGAAACACCTTCATTTGCCTTTGCAAAATGTTGGAAACGAAGACATTTTGTTTTAGTAGAGCATGTTGTATTGATTTTCAAGCCTTTTAAACCTACATACCCAGCACGAGAACATTTCATATTAACCGAAGACACAGTAGTCTTTGTCACTGAGGATTTCAAAAAAGGTTACATTATTGAAGTCAGAAAACCACTGTCTAAATGGTATATCCGGTGCGACAACACTAAACAAATGAAAACTTGGCTTGAATTAATGAAGAAGATTGTTGCATGTATTAAAATCGGTTATACTGATGTTTTATCCAATCAAGTATTAGCATCATTTACTTTAACAGACGATTACAAAATACTTATTCCTTCAAAGACTGCCGAAGAAAAAAGAAAGCATCGTCAAAGCCTTCCTCCAACAACAATTCAACCATTAATAACTAATAGTGTGAAACGCTCCAACTCACATAAACCAAGATTATCTCTTTCAGAAATATCCGGCTGGGAATCCACTCTTCCTCCTGCAATGCCACCTCCACGCTCAAAACCTCCATCTGTACCACCATCAACTCTACCTACAGTTTCCGAATGATTTCTTTTCTTTCTTTCTCTCTCTTTAATCCTTTTGTACATTATTTCCCTTTTTGAATTTCTCATATATCTCGCACAGATCTTGTTTTAACAAAAAACACTTGTCTATAACCCCACGGTAATATAGTATATACGCATTATAAATTTAACAACAACAACAACAACAACAACAGCAAAAAAAAAAAGGCATATTATTTAATATACCAAATTTTTGTCAATATATATAGCATTGTATTATACTGCTCTCAACTCTTCCTTTTCCCACACACTAACTTACAACTTAACATACTTTATTAGTTTCTTTTTCTTTTTTTATATAATAAAATTTTTGTGTATTACCCTTACATTTTAGGTAAATAAGACATATGATTTCCAAAGTACACCTTTT
Source organism: Backusella tuberculispora (assembly GCA_024140245.1). Taxonomy (NCBI): domain Eukaryota; kingdom Fungi; phylum Mucoromycota; class Mucoromycetes; order Mucorales; family Backusellaceae; genus Backusella; species Backusella tuberculispora. The sequence goes on along the minus strand of VCJD01002509.1, from coordinate 1,764 downwards.
CCGGAAAATATTGATGCTGCTCGAGGAGTAATTTGTCGTTTTCCTATATATTTTGTATTATAGACAGTGACAATTTGTCTTGAGCAATGCCAATATTTTCTGAATTTCCCTTATAACAGTCGGTTTGACAAATAAATTGTCGGTTATCGAAAAAAAAGTAAAATATATTTATCAGTTCATCCTGGGGTTATTATTGTTTTGAGTTTAGAGTATAAATTGTAGGTTTAGGCCTAACTTAGATTGTCCGGAGCTATAAGCTCAATCATCACAACAGTTTCCTGATGTAGTTGTTACCTATAATTTTCTATTATTGTTACTTTATCTGGGATTTATGCAATATTAAACAGTTTCTTTTATGGAGATGGACAATGTTTTCACCAAGCATGAATGCATAGATTTATGATAAGATGGAGGATAACTTAGCACTTACTATAGATTCAAAAATTGTTCTTCAAATAGGAACAAGACATTAGTAAAATATACAACAGCTATTCACTTTACTAAACTTATGAATGAACTTCTTGATATCTTTTTTAATAATAGAATCTTCAATCAGACTGTGTTTACTAACTGTATCATATCATAAATTACGAAATGGATTTAGAGCACAGTACCTTCAAGATATTGATTTGAACGCATATGCATATAAATTAACACATGCTATCTGTTAAAAAAACACATACGCTCTAGACATTGAGTCTTTTTTTTCTTTCTCTCTTTTTTTCCCCACTGCTTGAGTTTAATCAGTTTAATTAGATATCGTCGTCTTGGCAGCTAAATGCAGGAACAACTTCGAACTTTGACAGTTCCTCGCCAAGAAAAATAAATAAGAAAAGAAAGCAGACTGCTTGTATACTTTAAAACTAGTATAGATCATTAAAAGGTGAAGATCAAATAACGTTTAATTATATACTGATAGTATTCATGACATTTTTTTTTATTCGGCTGTTCAAATCGATATATGGCTACGTTCTTTATTATTCCAAAACAATGATATCAATAGCTTGTTCTACAGAAAAAGACAAGTGCTTAGTTCAAGGTGAGTGCTTTTACATCAATTTTTTTTTGGTAAGAAAGCCATTGTTTTCGATTATTAGCACCATTGTAAACAAATACTCCCACCCAGCAAGTAATAATATATGGGTGGAGAATAAAGTAACAGCCAATCCGTTGACTGTTCTATTTACAACAATTCTACTTAATT
>VCJD01002500.1:873-11142 GCA_024140245.1 Backusella tuberculispora | reverse complement strand
AAAAAAAAAAAAAAAAAAAAAAAAGAGCTTCAGCCATACTCAAGTAAGCAATAAAAGCCAATATATTGATTATATTGCTTTATTGGATCCATTAAGTCAGATAATGTATTTGCTTTTCTTAAATCAAGAGTTTTTTAAAAGTTGTAGCAATGATTTTTTATGGGAAAAGCAAGCCATTACTGCACGTTATTTTTTTTTAATTTTTCTCACAACGGCAATCATTTGATTATCCACCAGTGTGGGAATAACTTCATAAAAAAAATAAAAGAACTTTATCTTTATTGGTCTGCACGACCTACTCAAAACTAAACATATGAATACATTTGACTTTAATATGTACCTTTATTTGTTTTTTCTTTTTTTTTTTACAGGGACACAAATCAGATGAAACTTAGTACACTGCTCTATAACTTTTCTTTCTTAATTTCTTCTGTATACTAATTACGCAAAAAAAAGCAGTTACAATTTCGTAAGTAAACAATCTAAATATTAAAAATCCGTAAGTGCTTTTCTGTTTTTAAATTAATATATTGCACTGTCTGTGCGTATAAGGGGAATTTAGATTGAAGTATATTTGTGTACAACCACCAAAAATATGAAGATCATCGATCTCTTGATCTTATTTATACATATTTATAGTTAAATTTTTATATGCTATAACTCAATTATACAATAGTATGTACATTGAACTATTGTAAGTAATTTGAAGTTGCTTATATTTGCTATGAATCAAGAATTTTTAACTGTATAACTTAATTTTTCAAAAACCATTTCTAGAAAAAGAAACCGATGGTTACAACTGAATAAAAAGGTTGCTCCAAAATAGTTCTATTAATGACATTGCTTTCTAAAAAAACATTCTGTGATACTAATATAGACTATAATGATTTCTTCTATTTTTCTTAATAATATAACTCTGATACACAAACTATTGACAATACCAAAAAAAAAAGCAAGGCACAAACATGTGAATCAACTGAGATTTAATCTGAGGTGAGAATCCCCAAAATTTTCATGCAGCACCCTGTTAATCCTTCTCATGTCTTTCTAATTCAGTTATTGCTGTAGCTCAATGGAAGAGCTGAGCTAAGCAAAAAGTGATTCTGTTGTACTATAATCTTATTATATAAATGTATGAACATCTTCGATTAATCTTGTTATATAATAAAAGGGTGAATAGTAATGATGATATATAAAAGAGAGTAATGTCTCAAAACTGCTGATCTTTAACTATGAATACAAAGGTAAAAACACCGAAATATATTTTTTCGAGTTATTGTTATCTCTTCTACTTAAATATTTATAAAATGTCATTTAGAAGAATTTCAGATAATTTTGATCCTACCTCATCGCCTCAAACGTATTATACTACAGGCAGTAATGCTGCAGGTGACAAGAAAAGAATAAACACAGTAAGTAATATGTTACACGGCTATTTTTATATATTTATAAAAATAAAAAGAACAAAAAAAACAGAAAAAGAGAATTAAATGGCTGCATTATCTTTAGAGGAGTGGTGCATCAAGTTTTAGTATTGGCGATTCACGTATAATTCCTCTTGAAAATATTTATCGTCGCGGCTCTTATGGTAAGGTCATCAGTTTATACACCATAGATTTATTTGCTGATACGTATTGATTTTTTTTTAGAGGAAAGAGGAAAAGCGCAGAGGTTTGTTATTGATGTCGATAAGACATTTAAACAAATTCTTGAACAAGAAGACACAGATGGGGATGGTCAAATCACAATTAATGATTCTGGACCTAAGATTTTGGCACTGGGAACTGCTGATTCCGGTGGTTATAAAAAAATTCAAATTAAGGGCAACTATATGCTTTCTAATCTTCTTCAAGAGTTGGCGCTTGCAAAAGATTATGGTCGCAAATATATAGTATTAGATGAAGCACGCCTTAATGAAAATCCAGTTTCGAGACTCTCCAGAATGATTAGGGATGTGTTTTGGGATGGATTAACTCGTTGTATTGATGCTGATGGTCTAGAACGTATTTGTGCTGATCCTAAAAATCGTTCTAATAATATATCTCCTCGTATCTATATTCCATATGACGAAAAAGAAGTATATGAATACTATAAAGATATTGCTGAAAAACGGCCTCACCTTAATTTGAATGTAGAGTATCTACCTAAAGAAATTACAGCCGAGTATGTAAAAAGTATTAATGATAAACCAGGAATTCTTACGCTAAAAACGAGGAAATATGAAGACGAAAACGAATCTATTTTACGTGGTGTTCCATTTGTAGTGCCTGGAGGTCGATTTAATGAAATGTATGGTTGGGATTCCTACTTTGAAGCTCTAGGGCTGCTGTCCGATGGTAGAGTTGAACTCGCGAGAGGCATGGTAGAAAATTTCGCCTATGAAATCAAGCATTATGGGAAAATTTTGAACGCCAACCGATCTTATTATTTGTCACGTTCGCAACCCCCGTTTTTGACTGACATGGCAATAAAAGTCTATAACGAATTAAATCCTCTTGATGCTGAATACAATAAAAACTGGTTACGCGAAGTTATAAAATCAGCTATCAAAGAGTACCATACAGTATGGATGGCTGAACCAAGACTTGATAAAAAGACAATGCTATCTCGTTATCGACCTGATGGTCTAGGTATTCCACCTGAAACAGAAGCTTCTCATTTTGATCATATTATTTCAAAATATGCAAAAAAGCACAACATCTCAATCCCCGAGTTTAATGAGCTCTACAATGATGGGAAAGTAAAAGAACCAGAATTAGATGAATACTTTCTACATGATCGGGCTGTGCGTGAATCAGGCCATGATACTACTTATCGTTTCGATGGTATTTGTGCAAATCTAGCGACAGTTGATCTTAATGCTCTTCTTTACAAGTACGAAACAGATTTAGCGGATTGTATCACCAATATTTTAGACAGCGATCTTGAAGATTTTGAAGGAAATAAACAGAGCGCGGAACAATGGTTAAATCGAGCCAATGAACGTAAAAAGAATATTGACAAGTACTTATGGAATAATGAAGAGGACCTCTACTTCGACTACGATACTATCAAAGAGAAAATTACTACATATGAAAGTGCCACTGCCTATTGGATGATGTGGGCTGGGTGCGCCTCTGAAAGTCAAGCAAAAAAACTAGCAAAGAGCGTATATAAATTTGAAATGGTAGGTGGTCTTGTTTCTGGTACTGAAAAATCGAGAGGAAAAACATCCCTTGATAGACCTAATCGTCAATGGGACTTTCCGTTTGGTTGGGCACCTCATCAAATCATGGCTTGGGCTGGCTTCGATAAGTATGGAATGTGGGATATAGCAGCAAGACTGGCGTATAGATGGCTTTATATGTAAGATATTAAATATGCTTAACTGTAATGTATCTAATTCAATATTTGTCATTAGTATTACAAAGAGTTTTGTTGAGTTTAATGGCGTTGTTCCTGAAAAATTTGATGTTGTTGGGCTGTCTCATAAAGTCGAAGTAGAATATGGTAATGTTGGAGTTGATTTTAAATTTGTACCGCGTGAGGGGTTTGGATGGATGAATGCCTCTTATCAACTTGGCCTGGAGCATATCAACATGCAAATGAAACGCGCTCTAGGAACATGCACTGACCCTGATCTGTTATTTAAAAAGCAATTGGAACTCGAAAATTCCAGGTTATCTGCTGCTGAGAGACTAGAAGCACTTTCTCGCCGCCGTGAGTCAACTATTGTTGCACGAGAAATTACACGTAATGGAAGTATTAGTGCTGCTGTAACAAAAATCAATCCAGATGATATCATTCGACAATCTACAATGATGCTGTTCTCTCAGAGTGACACCATTGATGATAATCGTTTAACTCCTATTGATGACTCGTATAATCTTGAGACAGTATCTCTATCTTCATTTAAGAGTAATGATAGTAACTTTTTATCTCCTTTAGACAATCAATAGGCATGGTTTTCCTCTTATGTCTTCCATTTTATTAACTGTAAATAAAATTTGTTTTGACTTTTTTTTTTCTTTTTTTCACCTGGTCATCATTAGTATGAAAACTAATTCAAGTTTTAATTTTATTGATACACCAAAAATTAAACAGCTAACCATGCTAAAAGAAATATATGTTTTACAAAAAATAGCGTATATGAAAAAATTAATTTTAAAAATAATCTTTCAATACAATATTGGATGGACAATAAAAACGTTTTACAGTCGAGTGCTACAAATCACGAAGATAATAAACTATACTACTTAGTTCTATGTTCAGGGTCCTATATTTAATTTTAATCAATTTTATGAAAATTATGAACAGCGAAATATTAGTCTGAATGAATAAATAAAATTCTCTTTTTGTTACAACTTTTGAAATGACTAAAAGGTTATTGATAGAATATATATTAAAAAGAAATTCTACCTTAGTATTTCTTGCGAAGCACTTTTCTTTGACAATAAATAGTAAATAAAAACAAACAAACAAACAATATATGTATTTCATTTACAATTTGAACACAACCAGGGAAAATAAGGAATAGTATGATGAAAGAATACAACATGATCGAATGTTTTAGCAATACCAGAATATTGTCTAAAAATTAAAGTTTTTTGCCCTACCTGAGCTGAAGGGAAAGGTAATAAGCGAAAAAATAAATAAATAAATGAATCACAAAGTAAATATTTAGAACACGTGAACACTTCATTTAAAACAATGTTATTTAATGACCATCAATAATACTTACCTTTCAAAATTTTCTGTTCTCTTCATCGATTTTATATTTTTAAGAAGATAGAATATTGTTTTATATTCAAAAAGATGATAACTAAAAAAAAATGCATTACTTTAGACTTGAACTTCAAATTTGTTGTACCCAAACTTTAGCTTGTGTTCAATTAATTTATCACAAAATATACTATGCTGGCTGGTACTAGCACTTGATCGTAGTACAAAAGCACCAGTATAGAAACGAATTTTTCCTTTATGATTTCATTTTACTGTAAAAGGGTTTTTAATGAATTTATTTGAAAGGCTTGTTTTACAAATTTGTATGGCTGATCAACAATCAATTGTGATATTTGTATTAAAACTAATGTCTAACTCCTTGAAGAGATTCTAAAAGGCTACTCTTGGAATCATCCATTTCAAGCGACCAAATCATAGCACCGCCAAGTTTTTCACTAACAACATAGTTGACTTTGTCCTTAAGAGACTTTGTATTATCAAAAGACAAGATATGCTTGTTTTTCTTGTGGAATGCAAATGGAGTAACTGAGGTGTTATCCCAAATATAAGACCAACCATTATTGTTATTTGAAATACCAGAAGAAACAATAGAACGCCATTGGTAAGCTCCAGAATAACTCTTCTTAGAACCAGGACAATCATCAGCACTGTATGTATCATATTTATCTCCTTTTACAGCACTTGGATTAGCCAATTTAACGTAAGGGCCAGAAGAAGCGGTAACAGTACGAGATGTTTTTACGACAAAACCATAGAAAGGAACACCAACAACCAATTGATCAGCAGGGATACCAGCTTCATTCCAGCTTTGAACAGCTGCCTTAATGCTACCATCATATTTCTTAGATGTATTAAGGGGTGCATTAGGGCCAGAAGTGGACATCCAGCTACCACTCATGTCATAAGCCTAATAAATTTAGAAGATGAGAACGAATAAGCAATTAAGATGAATATAATTATAGTTACCATAATATATATTGAGTCAACTGCCTTGCTCCATCCTTTATCTAAGCTGGTACTAGGATTTTGATTCTCATCCATGAAGGGACTTGTGCCGACAGCAAGTGTAATAAGTTTATGAACCTTGGTATATTTTTTATCAAGTGTAGTACGAAGCAATTGAAGGAAAGTAAGGTAGTTTGCGGTGTCCTTGGAGTTTCTAAATTAAATATTAATAGATTGAAAAAAAAACATAATAAACTAATATTAAATTACTTTTCGTTACAAGATACACCATCTGGATCATTGGGATATTCTATAGTAAAAAAGATTAGTACTTAAAATAACATAGAAAATGAATTAAAATTTACCCCAATCTAAATTAACACCATCAAGGTTGTACTTATTAACAAGATTTACGATGTTTTTGGCCAATTTTTTACGTGAACTACCAGAAGCAACGAGACTACTGAAATATCTGGAGCCACTCCATCTATATAATAGTAATAATAACAATAAATTAAATGTTATAAACGGAGTTTATATATTATAACTTACCCGCCAACACTGATACTAACACCAACTTTGTTTTTATGGGCTTTAGCAACAACTAAATATTTATTGAAAATTAGTAACAGTAGAGACGATAAAAATCGATGCAATTAACATACATGATTTCAAATATTCTGGTGTGAAAGAGCCAAGACTTCCGTCTTTGCTAGGCTCAGCGAAAGCGTACGCAACATGATCAATTTTATTCCATAGAATATCTTTAGGGATTTCCCAGTCGACAACATAGGCGATTAAGCGATGGTCGCCATAAATTTTTGAAGATGCTGCTGAAACAGCACATGCAAGCATAGTCACCAGGACTATTAAAATAGAGCAAAGCTGTTTAGCCATAGGTTATAATAAAAAAAAATAATAAAAAATAATAAAAAAAAGGAACGAAAAGTATAATTATTAGAATTGGTTATGGAAAAATAAGTGTATTTATAATCTTTGTTTAATGATCGTTACTATGTTTATTTATTTGTGCAAGTAGCCTTTTTTGTATAAAATAATAAGTAAATCTAAATTGTGACAGGTATCTCCCTTTTTTCTTTATAATCATTCTCTCCGCTTACTAGAACAAAAGCGTTTTTTTTAACTTTGTCTAAAATGAATACGTTTACGTTTCACCAGGATAATAATAGTATTTTGATTGGAGTAAAAGTGATCGTTACTTTGCTCGTCAGTTCATTTCCACTCTTTCTCAGCTAAATTCCGAATGTAATTTTTATTAATTATTAGTCAATTTAAAGAATAATATAACATGGACCATCTACAAATTTAACGTGTTTCACTCATATTCTTGGTAGTCATCCTAAATACCTTTGAATATTGATTTATAATATATTACTTTACTTTGTTCTATTTTATTTGTAATAAAAGGTTAAAAAAGGAGTGAATAGAATGTTAATGTTTTACAAGAAAACATTGTTCGTGCTAATTAGTAATTTCCTTATTCAAGATTATAAGATTCCATTTGTTTTTTCTTCTTTTTTTTTCATAATCTTATTTAGATATTTGATACTTTCTGTTTTTCACATAGTAGAAGTACAGTGTTTGTTTACGTAAACTAAGATCGCCAACTCAAATAAAGCGTTTGTCAGATCTGGTTGATCTTGGCGCTTTTTAAAACCTTTTTATATAATATAAATCTCAGATTATTTCTCTTTCTCTCCCTTCGTTAGATCAACGGAACTGACGGTAAAAGACCGACGCTATCCTCTTTATTGGATCAAGGTTAATAATTTGACAATTTATTTAACATTACCGAATATAAATTTATCCATTATTTTGCATAGCTAGCACTTTTATAATACATCTATTTAACTTTGTTGCGAACCTCTTACAATTCTCTTTTTCTTAAAAAAAAAGTTTATTAGTAATGAGACCTAGGTTTATTATTAAAAATAAAAGGATTTTGTTTACTTTCAATAAAGCCGATAACATACTGGTGCTTCATTGTAAGTCTCTTTCTTGCAGTAGAAAATAGGGGGTCGTATGAAATTTAAACAATGAAGAAATGATCTCATATTTCGCCTCTCAACCCATTTATAAGTGTGGCAATAATAAACGTCAATAATTGTATCTATGTCATTGTGTTGTACAAAATAATGGTTCTCTTTATTATCTTTGTCGATAGCAGAGATGTATGAATACATTTTATTTCAATAGTAAGTATACTGTACTGTTTAAGTTATCTGCAGGTTGACCGGAATAGTGTATATTTAAAGTACTAGTTAATATGCAGAACTAGCAATTTTTGTGATGCATTGTTCTATAATAAGATGTAACTACCCATTTTTTACAATGTTACAAAGTAAAAATACAATTTGAGTAGAATAAATGGGCCATACTTACACGGTCTTTTATTATTAGTATTTATAAATTATACTAATATATAAATTCATATATAATTTGAAAAAGATTATATTGCTTACAAAAGGAAAGATGCACGTAAATATCAAATATCAAATAGAAAGGGAAAACGTGTTTCCTAGTAAAACTTTACACTACAGTACAGTCCATTGTTCCTTCAATATTTTTTTCCAGAAAACTAATAATGGATGCGAAAGTATTATAAAATGTGCCATAGAAGAAAAATCAGAGATGTAAAAACAAACCATTACAGCAATAGACCAATTGTAAATGGGTAACATTGTTCTGATCTTAGGTAGGATTGGTGCTCCTTTATGTATTTTTTTACATATAGAAAATCCATGATTTATTTAAAATGGGTATTCTACATATAAATATCGAGATTGATTCATTTGAGTTACTTTATTGCCTAGAAGACAGTCAGCTAATAAAATCAAATACCGGTTGCATTGGCTTTAAAATAATCATTATTTATGATATAGCAATCTAAATATAAGCGACTATTCTTATATTACATTAATTGGGGTAGGACAGAGCTTTGATAGGCCCATGCACACAAGAAGAAGTATATCAATATCGATTGCTGTTAGTGACGTATACTCAAAAATCCATTCAAAGTTTTTTATTTTATTTTATTTTATCTTGCTATCCAGCGTGTTTGTTTATTATTTAGTGCTATATATTCGCTCAGAAGGGGTCATAGTTGATCATTGTATAAATTTTATCAATAAAATGGCTGCTATTTTCACCTAGTATCGTAATTTCCCGATTGAATCATAATTCTTGCATGAGATCAATGAACACAAGCTGTGATGCAGTCACACGAAACAATAATATACTGGGCGGGTGTGTTTTTATTTTTCGTGAATAATCACTTTATTATACTTGAATAATGTTAGGGCGTATAATCCATATCACTGCTGATGCCGTTCTCGTCTCTGCTGTTCTTGCAGGCATTAAAAGAAACACCGGCTTACAGTAAGCTAAATTTGTTCATGACCTTGCTTAAGTTGATTTTGTTTTGTTTTTTTTAGGCCATCTCCTTCTTTGATCGAAAATGAAGATGTTCGCAATTATTTCAATAAATACCTTAATGTTGGTGAATGGGTCTTAGATACTAGCATCGGCATCATGAACAACTCTCCTTACTTCGAACGCAAGAACTAAATTTGTATTTCAATAAATAAACAATCTACCATTATTATTTTTTCTTTGCAAAGTATAATTGCTTGATTGCTTGATTGCTTAATAACTGATAGAAAATCATTACGTAGAGGTATAACCCCAACTGAAAAGTACATTCAACAATTTGTGGCATCTCATTAAATAAAGAAATAAGTAAATAGTTTAGCTACTATATGTTACGGTGCATGTTCAGCGGCTAAAAAGACTCGAACAAGACGTTTTTTTTTTAAGAAGAAAAAAAAAAGAAGAAAAAAGGGCGGATGAAATGAGTGAATTAAAATAACACGCAGGATCGATGGACCATTTAATAAAGCAGGTTTTGTTTTATCTTGAAAAAGCAAGCTTGAGAAGAGAAATCATGAAGCGGAACTATAAAAAAAAAGATTGTAGCTTTTTTAGTGGAAAAATACCAAAACAAATGGATGCATTCTTTTCCCCTGATTTCTTTTTTTTTAGTTAAATTTGCCAAGTGAAATTAAAAACAACAAATTAAAGAGTTAAAAAGTCTCTTATTTCTTTCTGGGGTATCTCCGACTTCAATGATCGACTAATTTTATGATACACCTTTTCCGGAAAATATTGACGCTGCTCGAGGATCAACTTGTTGTTTCCCTGTATATTTTGTATTGAGCAACGCCGATATTTTCTGAATTAGGTGTGTACGGTAGGTCCCTACTATTGATATATAATGAAATCCATTGTAAAAAATTAATACAAATAGCACATCATGGTCTTAAATTCACATCTCTACTACTATTATGATAACCCAACTTGATACCTGTACAGCGCGATATGGATGTATTCATGTATTTCATTGTTATATCAATGACTTCCTCCATATTATTTAGCGTTTTTTATACATTGCTCTAGAAGTAGCCAGTTTTTAAAATAGTTTATTTTTTCTATATATTGCGACCTTTGAGCATATCATATCATGCACGGCTCTTCTCTCTTTTAAGTAGACTAAGTTATTCATCTTTAGTGTCTACTTTCATT
>VCJD01002494.1:845-11269 GCA_024140245.1 Backusella tuberculispora | reverse complement strand
AAAAAAATGCTCACTTGTTATATGTTAAGTCAATCTAAAAAAAAAAAAAAGACATGAGCATAGAACTGAAAATTCGATGTGGTACATATGTTAAATGGCTATTCTATACAGCTGTAAGAAGTCAATATAATTCAAGTATAGCGTTAGCACCAAGTCAAATACATGATGTGTTTTGGCCAAGAGAATGTAGGACCAGAAGAGATGCGACTTGATCAAAGGTACTTTTTTTTATTTTATTTTTTGTTTAATACTTGAAGTAGATAATTTTAAATACCAATTCACTAACTGTTTGTATTTCTAACAAAAATTTCTACTTTATACATTGTCCTCAATATATCAGTACATTATTTTTATAGTTTATAAACTATTTTTAAAAAGTCTAACAACTGAATATATCTAAATACCAAATATTAGTTCTAGCCTGAAGCTATCTATTTTTGTGATTGGTATCTATATTTAAAAAAAAAAAAGAGAAAGAGAAAGAGAAAGAGAGAAGAGTGCGTATATTATAAGGTTCTTTTTATGTTACTGAACTGACCTAATTATAAAATTTTATCACGTAAAACTCAGAAAACAGCATATAGAGTGATGGAGTGACACAAAATTTATTAAATATATATAATTTGAATAGACTAGTTTTTTATTCTATTCGTAATGTATTCAAAACCTATCGCATGCAGTAGATAAAATACAATGTTTGTTATAATAATTGGATTATATTATTTTAATGAGCTCGTTTTTAAACACAGATAAGAAAAGACAGTATGTGTTAATGAACAAACAGAGATAATGAATATTTTTAGGTGCTAATTAAGTGAACTGGGCGAATTTAAAGAATATTTGATTTTCTTTTGAGGTTGTTCAACATGCTTATTTTTAGCACTAATAAGTGTATATCCATGTGGTCTATCTCTACCTCGTTTTTCTCCTTTTTCTCTTTCTTTCTCTCTTTTTCACTCTCCTTTTTCTTTTTTCTTTTTCCTTTTTTTTTGTTGTTTTTCATAAAACTTGACCCTTTCCATTCATTAAAAGTTGCCACTTTGCTGAAATAATATGGGCTTAGGATTAGAAAAGTGTTGTTGTTTCATTCCTTTGCGATTGGGAACTTTCATCATCGCCATTTGGTTTTTTGTAAGAGATTGAACTTGAACTTATACTTATCTTTATTTGATCTTAACAATATAGACTCAACTAAATCAATGAATGAATATATGAATAGGCACTCTACCTCTTTTATACGGCAACAGGATTTATTGGTGTGAATTGTAAAGTAAAGCAAAGAGGAGTTTATAAATTAATTATCGTGTAACCGTGATTTACTTTTTTATTATAGCCATTGTATTCTATTCAGGACAGAAATCGATAGCTTGGTACTACATCAGTTTATTATTTGCGATTTTCATTTGCATTGGTGGTTTTTCAGGAATAATTGGATCGCTTTTCGTAAGTTCGAAAATGATATCTCCAAGACATTTATAGTGATAATAAATATTATTTATTGTTCTTTAACAAATGTAGGCCTCTCGAAGATTCGCAAAAGCATTCAGCGTTATTGTTTGGGTCAATTGTTTCTTATCAGCATTGGTTTATATTGTGTCTTTAGTATTCATGTCGGGTTATTCGCAGCACACTATTGATTCTTGTAGAGTCGTTGGTTTTGTTGGTATTGGAAATCCCCAGCATAATATCACACCCGTTCAACTCACATCTAGCTCCTATTATACACCTGTCAAATATCCTGGCATCTTAACCGAACATTCTACCAGTGAAGAAAACTGTTCACAAATGATAAAAACTTTCACAATTGCTTTTGGCGTTGTCATTTTCGTTGTTCAGATTTTGCAGGTAAAATTCAAATTCAAATTTAAATTTATATATATGTATACTAAATGAAACTCAATACGGTGTTTTATATAGGTTTACTTCGCCTATGTTGTAGGCGCATATGCAAAGAGACTTGCTAACGGTGCTCGTCATCACAGATTGCATGCTCAGCAGATCAAAGATTTTGAAGAGTCTCGATACCATATGTCTACTGTTTATTAAAACATATCAAAAACAGTAGTAATAGCAAAAATAATATCACTTTCGTTAGCTCCTCATTTGTATATTCTTATAAATAAAACATAAAATATATTATATCCAGCGAAATGAAATAAATAAATAGGTGAGGATATAACAAAAACCAGACAAATCGCATCGACTCAATAGGTACACAGTATCAATATAGAAAAATAAAATTTTGACGTTTAAAAAATATATGATTTTAAACATATACTTGCGGTGGAAACCTAGAGATACTAGATCGAAACTAGTGTGATGTTTGAGCTAGTTATAGTTGCAGGATACATTTTTGGGTCTGTATAATTAAAGATTGATGTTTTGATCATCAATATATATTGGTAAAAATACCATCTATCTGTGATATATCTCAAAAAGTACGAAATTATTCTTCTCTGTCTTTATAGATTTTCCGACGGGTTAAACACGACTTTTTAAAATCAGGACACTCGTAGTGTTTATTTTAGTAGGAGTCCTTTATGCTTCGTTTACTTATAGCATTATTATCAATCGCAACAAAAAACACTTCTCTTTGCCCGTGACCAGCTATTTCCTCTCCATATTACAAAATCGTTTACTTGTACCTTATCTGTGGTATCAGCTAGTTGTAATAATGATAAATATTTAGACTTTGTTTTAATATAGATGATTTTAAAGTAATGGGTAATAGTTGTTGGTGTAAAGCATATTCATAATTTTTTTTATTACTGCTAAAGACATACAGTTGTTCAAGGTATTTAACTCCAATTTTTCCATTTCTAAAACCTCATTGAATATTTTCTTCGTAATTTCACTATTTATACTGAAAAAGCATTTCTGGGTAGATTAATCGGAATAGGTATCATGAACATGCTGAAGATCAGAGATGCAGTGGATATTTCTGATTTTCTTGGCGTGCATTTATTTATTCGAGCTAAAAACATTTGTGGCTAAATCGTCTATTTTAATCCTATTACAAAAGTAGGTGATATAAGTAGCGTTATGATAATGTTAGTTGGTTCACTGTATAAATTTAGCCCGCGTAGTTTGGGTACCGAGGTTAAAGATTATACTGGTCATGTTTATGATAGTTGTTGTAGTCAGAGCTAGTGCAACTTAGCTCTCCACAGTCCTTGGATTTCATTTTATGCGTTGGGCATTCTTGAAATTGACTTTTTTTTGTACCCTATTCTATGTTTCTAATTTCATTGTTCTCTTCGAAATGCCGGAGTATAATGAACCAGTATAGGAACCACTGTGGGGTTCGGTGAGATAAACATCTATTTCTATCTGATTTGATGGGACTGACATTTAAAAAGTTATGTCAATATCGTCTTGCGGAACAGTGAGTGTACTGTTTTTATAATTAAAATAATATGGATATATAACAATATAAGTTATATGAAGAAAAAATATTATATTCTAACGTTTTGAAAAACTGGAGAAGCAAAAAATAAAAAATAAAAATACCTTTAGAGAAATTGACTATCGTACTTAAATTACGAAATACTTAAATGTTTCGACGACAAAGTGTTTTATTTCAAAATAATTTGTTCATATAATTATATATTGCTAAAAAGAACTTTGATTTCTCTATATGCCGAAACTCACACTTCTAGTAAAAGGAAGTCCAAATCAAGCTTGGCCATTCTATAGTAGATATATCAAAAAATAACGAAGTGTGAAATTGGATACAAATAAAAAAAAAATATACAATCGCTATTAATAATTGTCTAAAAGAAAATTTTTAGCGTGCTAGTGATTGAATTTGATAAACTGATGTTTGAAAACAGAAACATACAGAAAAATGAAAACCTTTATAAAATTAATGTTGGTACCTGTTATACTGGGAATATAAAGATTTATGACGTTTCTTTAAACTCAGTAATCTATAAAATTATTAATGGTGCTCTTGATTTGATATAATTATGTAATATATAAATAACTTTTTGCCTTATCTTATTGAACTAAATACAATAAATAGCGGGAAATTATTTCAAAATTTTACCGATTCGATTTAATAATAGATTTCGGCTTGATTTGTTTTCCACATTTATAGCATCTAAATTTGACTTTGACAAGCTGTTAATTATACCTGCTATCCTAATAAATATTATCTCACTTTATATAGAATAACATAACGTCTTCCACCCCTCTACCTATCGTTATTATCATTCTCTCTATTATAAGACTATCTTATATAGGAAAAGTGTACTTTGATATGAATAACATCATAAAATGGTTATGACATCAATATCTAATATTGTTATTTCTATAACTTTACTAGGTACATGTTTAGAGGCTAATTTCCAGTATACTTTTAACTTCTGCTAAGTTGTACTTAATTAGGTGAAAGTGACTTTGACAGCTCTCAAGCAAAATTCGCTTCCTCTCTTTTTTTTTTTCATATGTATATTATTACTTAACTTATAAATATCAGTGATTTAAAAAGTAAGAGAGCAAATTTTACTTGGGAGCAGCCTTGGTTGATGCTTGGTGGTAATTGATTAAAAAAAAATTTTTTTCCTTTTTTTCAAAAAAATTAAACGGAGCCATAGAGGAACTAGATAGTAAGTACCGTTGGATTGTTGTAAAGTTCAAGAAGATTTATCACTATTATGCATCTAGATTGATGTGATGAGCTTCAACATTTTCAGATGTTAAGATTTGTATACTTCCCTAGTATATATTTTGAAAAAGCCACAACGAGAAACCAGTTGCTGATAAAAAGCTCAGTTCATAGATTGTTGTACAATGGTGAAACAATGAACTTATCAGCGGAATTTATTCGTTATCGTTGTACTGGCTTACTTTTCCTAAATTTGATTTGTAAATGTACAGATAAACTCTTAAAACTACACCATATATAAATATATACAGTTTATTAGGTACACAAGGGAAAGTTGGGAAGTATGGTTGCCTAAAAGTATGAGCTACCATTCTTCATTCTCAGAAACATGAATAGTTTAAAATTAGATAAAAAAAAACAAGGCTCTACGTTCACCGCAATGAAATAACTTAATTAGAATATAGTTATATATAAAGGGTGCTAATAATCAAGAAATGACGCTAAAGTTATAGCTATCATATCATAAAAAGAGTGAAATAATAAAATGAATGAATATCACCAAAAAAGAGTAATATAATTTTTAAGCTCACGTGCTTATTTTCGATATCAAATATTTAGCGGAGATTTTTTTTTGTCAAGGGAAAATGTTTCAACTTATTTTTCTATCCTTAAAAACAGAAAAGTAAAGAGCAGCCTTTTAATTACGCGACAATAGAAAATGTAGCAAATATTAGTAAGGGTCTATTTAGAAAATATACACTTAAAAGAAAGAAATGTGTTTAAATTTCTAGTGACGCGTCTATTGTTTCTGGAAAAGTTTTGTGGTGATCTAAAAGTAATAGCAGCACAGAGAAAATAAACGCAATTTGATTACCCAATAGATGATTCTATGTTTACTTTGCAGGCTATAGATCTGCCCGCTTATTTAAGCGGAGATGAGTGCACTATCAGAGTCATCATGTGCAGTAGATTAAAGTGACCAATAGGAAGCCTATAATTTGAGATAGGAGGGTATCGTAGTGCAGAAGAGATCGAATATAAAAACCTAAACGTGCTTTTATTTGAATAAACGCATTCCTTAATTCTCTTTTTATTTTTTTAAACCCTTTCAACTTTCCCCTTTTTATAGCCCTTTGTATATTTGCCCAAGATGTTGGCCATTATTGTTATCGTTTAAATCTTTTATCTCTGTCACCGTATCAAATTTATATATCAATCATTGAATATAAAGTGTTATCTAATTGTCAAAAATATTAAATCCATGTGTCCATCAAATCTTAAACCTATTATCCGTTGCGCTATGTCAAGAAAACCATTTTTCTCCTACACTACTGAATCTCCCACTTACTCTGCACGTAAAAAACCAAATTCGAATAATACACCACCAGAAAATTAGAGCCCAGCTTTGAACTACATTACAGCAAAAAAAAACAATTACACAAAATGAGTCAACTTCAAGAAATAACGGGAACTATTCCCACCCCTCACACACCAAGCCAAGATGCTTTCTCCGCGGAATTATCTGGCTTGCCCAATTTTAACCCCGCTATGATCGATGGTTGGCTTGCAGATGAACTCTGTAGGTCAGGCCTTATTTCTAATCCTTTGGAATTTCTTCAAGAAATCAATGCACAACAAACTAAATTAGTCAATAACAATAATAATAACCAGGATTTATCTGCGTCTAGCTCCGCTACTTGCCTGGCTAGTCCTCCTGACTCTATTCTGTCTGATTCTGGATCTTCCCAGGTCTTTTCCCCTGTTGGCAGCTATAGCGGTGCCCAGAAGCCTCCTCAAATATCTCTTTTCCCTGACATCCACCCTAACGGATCGTCTGTCATTGCTACACCACCGGTTCAAAATGCCGGTCTTGCTTCTCTTCCACGTATTGCTCCTCGTCCTTCTACATTGGTACATACTGAAGTACCTTCTATTCCTCGCCCTACAAAGCGTCGCCATGACTCTCCCAAGGACAGCGAAGAGCTTATGGTTAAGAGACAAAAGAATACCGATGCTGCACGTCGTTCTAGATTAAAGAAGTTGGTAAAGATGGAAGTGTTAGAAAAGCGCGTTGCAGAATTAGAGTCTGACAATAACCAACTCAATACGCGTATTGCCGTTTTAGAATCAGAAAAATCCAACTTGGAATCAAAGGATAAATCTCTTGAAGAAAGAATCCGTACTCTTGAAGCACAATTAACTGAAGCACATCGTGCTCTTACAAGAGCCCATTAATTTTATATTTTAAATGACAATAATTTCCTTTTATTATTATCATCTTTTATTCATATAAACAAGATCAATAAAGTTTCGATTCATAATTAATTAACTTCATATGTTCTGTAAAACGTGTGATGGGAAAAAATATTGTAATAAAGGTAGTGGTGGGAATAACAATTATGTGTATGTACAAAAAAAAAACTTTCTTTTTAGTCGGTATAACCTTCAACAAAATCATCAATGGATTCCCAATCATTTGCTTTAAGAGGTCCGTAATTTTTCAATATTTCATTTAAACCTTCGACTGAAGAAGACCGAGTGATAGCAGGAGATGAAGCAAAATTTTTGACAGACAATACTTGCGGTGTAACATGTAGCATTGTCCAGTCAGCTGGCTTCTGACCATAGCAGACAAACCAGTTCATATGAGAGTTGTAAGTTTTGCATTCTCTGATCGCGTTATCAATAAGTCCATCCACAGCCTCGATTTGGTGACCAGGGCAGATGTATTCTCGGATAGTGGGATGGAGGGACTTTAAAAATGAGCTTAAATTCTGCGCATGGATCTCACCCAGCTTTCCGCCCCCTATTGGTATGGCAACACGGTGTTGATGGACATCAATAAAACCTTGCTTTGCGGGACGAGACATAAGTATGGTAGATAAATGATGACTTGCTACCAAGTCTATTCCTCTTTCGTGTAAAACGTTTTTAACTGAATTAAATATAAAAATCAGATCAGTAACAAAAAATTGTTTTAGTGCATGTTCGATTAAATTTAACTCTTTTTTAATATACGCTACGGTTCTTATTTAATATCTCCTCTGATATTGGTCCAGGCCTAATAATCAAGTATTCGGAATCCAACAATTCAAAATAACCATTTGGTTTCAAGACACGATGAATTTCAGATACAAGTAAAAGGAGCTGGGACTCTGTCACAAAAGCCAACATGAGTCTCATACGAACAAAATCAAATGTGTTATCCGGATAAGGTAAGTTTTCTAAAAAATTGTGCCTCTTGAAAAATGTGTTTACAGGCTTAATAGAAGTTGGGTACATTTTGCGCAAATCTATGCCATGGAATTCTGTGACCCATAGATTAACACATATAAATAAATAAGTAAATAAAGATAAGGCACAAAACAGATGATGTGTGTTTTTTTGTATTACCTGCATTTGGAAACTCAGTTGCCATTTCAAGTATCCTGTTATAGTACGGATAGATTCGTGAGTTAGTGGTGTATCTTTTTTTTTAATTTACATATAGATATGCAAACTTATTGCAAGCACACGTTTGTTGTTACTCACCAAGTACCAGGGCCGCATCCTACATCAAGTACCTTTGTTTTATTACACATATCATCTTCACTTTTTAATTTCTCAAATAGGGTTTGCACAACAGGCGAGACAATATTACCGTTGAATGCGTACTTAATTAGAAAGTGCTAAATATGCAAACGATATATATACACATATATATTTAGTCTGTGGAGAAATAGATGATTTAATTAAATAATTACCGATATCACAAGACGATCTGATTCATCATCATCACAAGGTAGAAAAAAATGGGAATCATCACAGATCAAGTATTTTCTACCGTTCACCACTTCAAAATAACATGTACCATAGTCATAGTTTCGTGAACTGATGCTGCTATCATTATTGGTTGAATGTTGGTTGTGAGTTTTTGAGTTGGAATTTGAGCTAGTTGTACTGCTATTACTATTATTTGAATGATTGGATACTATATGCGTGTTGCGTGAAGTGGTGGGCGAAGATTTTTTACGGTGATTATCGTACACTTTTCTATTGCTATAAATGTCTGACGCCAGCGATGCTATTTCAAAGTAGTTGGGGTATGCAGGTGATGGTGGATTTACTCTCTTTGGGGCTGACAACTTTGGTACATCACCATCATCATCATATATGAGACTTGGGTGTCGGGAAGGTGCATTACCCATTATCAAGTATTGAAATTTGACAATGTAATATATATAGGCGAAATAATGAAGAACGGGGAAGAGAAGAGAAAAATGTCTGAAAGTAAACCTTTAGTGGATATTTTATTTTTATACTAAAAATAATAAAGTAAATATATACAAAAGAAACAAAGTGGCTCAAGCGCTAATCGTGCCTTTTTTTTTATCTATCAAAATTAGTAAACTTAAGAAACAAGCAAATCATTCAAATATAAGTTCCTTAAGCTTCATTATACCTTAAACGAATGAATGTTTAAGGAACACAGCCTCGTTTTATATAACTTATTGGATTTGTTGTCGTTGTTAAGTTACCAAAAAAAAAAAAAAAGTTAATTTAATTAAATCTTTCTGATCTCCTTGAAAGAGATTGAGAATATACTTATATGTACATATGTAACAGACTGTGTGAATAGGGTATCTAATATCTTGAGATAATAACTATATTGCTAGATAACCAACAACGGGTCATATCGCTTTTATCACATGGATACGCTCTCTCTCTATTTCGTTTATTTAGTCTTTTTTTTTTCTGCTATGATTGTTATAGTTAAATATAATATAAAAAATATTTAAAAATTGAGTAATTGTGAACAGCTATAGTTATAGTTATACAGTAAGATTTATGCATTTTAAATTCTTATCATGTAGATATAATATTTATTGATGATACAGTCAAATTTATGGAATTTGCGGAAAGACAAAAGAATAAATGTCGGAATTAGAAAAATAAATGTCATTAGTTTAAATTGTTTTTGTCCACTAAAATTGGCTGGAAAATTGCGCATATCTTCTGCACCTATTTTTCTCCCTCTCTCTTCCTAATTAAAATATAACATAATGATGAATACCTTCTTTTATGAAGATGGACAGGAAGCCATTTTTAATGAAGAAGGAGAAAGAGTTTATGATCCGATGGAAGATGTTTTAACAAATGTCGACGATCCCAACATTGTTCTCGAAACAATAACTAGTCGCCAAACTTACTTGAGCGTTAAGCGCTCCGAAAGAATTGCTGAAGAAACTTCAATCAAAAAGCAGTCGAAACCTAGTAGATCGAAGTCACCGGTAAAATCGTTTTTTTTCTCTTCTATAGCTAATTAATACCACAATGAGTTTTCCGTTTTATTTTGAGGATGGCTTAGGAAATGTTGTTGATGAATATATGGCTGACCCATGAACATCACTGAGAATGAGGATCCTTTCAAGCTGGAAGAATTAAGCTCTTACAGCCTCGCGTAGCTCTAAGAGCTAAATTAATAGATAGTGAGGTGTTGAAAGAGTGTGAAGAAGAGATGCCGGAGAGTGTTGATAAGCAACCATCTGGCTCAAAACAAAAAATAAACTGTTTAAAAGGCAATCGCATCAGTAACGAGACTAAAACCCATGCTGTCCACTTAGTTGATATTCATCCTAGGAACAGTGCCTTAGAGCTCAATTTGGAACCTAGAACTGTACAGAGATGGTACAAGACTTGGAAAGAGGACCTGGATTCATTGCTCAAGACTGTAGGCCGCCCAGAAATTATTGAACCTGAAGGAGAACCAGCAGAGGCAACCAAAAGCTTAGTATCTGACTTCTATTACATGTATCCCACTGCCACCATAGATCAG
>VCJD01002489.1:36727-50429 GCA_024140245.1 Backusella tuberculispora | reverse complement strand
TTTTTTTTTTTTTTTTTTTTTTTTTTTTTTTTTTTTTTTTTTTTTTTTTTTAAAAAAAAAAAACATTTATTTGGTTTTTAACCCAGTAAAAAAGCAGCTCCAATCATTTATTTTTATTGTTAAGGTGGCGTTATGGAAAATAATCTTGAAACGCTGGAACATCAAACCGCCCCTGAAAGCACTCGAGGACTTTTTGATACTCCTGTTGAAAAAAAGGTAAGAAAAGTGCGTGGGAGAAAAAATATAGACAACAGAGTAATTTTTTTTTCTTGTTTTAGTTTCCTTCCCACAGAGAAAGTGCGCCTGTGCCGGATAAGAGACGTTCTTTTCAATCAATCGGTCCTCTTGAACCTTCACGCTCAAGACCACTTGTTCCACATCAACAACCTCAAAATCGTGGTCATCAGCGTTCCAGGTCAGCAAGTGCATCTGAATTTTTGTCCAATCAAGGTGGGCGTCGAAATTTTGGGTTACAAACTTTGATGGAGGAGGAAGATGCTCAGAGAAAAAAAAAGGAAAAGGGAACGGTAGATTCTTTACAGGAAATGATCAATACCTTGAAGAATTTACCACCCATCATCTCTACAAACGGTGCAAATGGTAGTCACCCACTATCAAAGGACGATCGAATGAGCAATAGTGGTAGATCTTTTGGACATAGGAAGCAGCAAAGTATGTCAGCACTTATGAGCGGAGGAACAAAGAATCAGCAGGTCACTACTAATAAACGAATGTCGTACAACAATGGCTCCGATATGCAGACTGTAACCCAAAATACAGTGCAAGACCTTCGGGCAGTTTCCGATGGGAAGAATAACGCATTTGATAGCACTAGACGCCGTTCAAAGCGTTCTCAAAGTATCTCAAGTTATGGAAGAAGAGATAGCACCAATTCTGTCTCTAGGGATGAGGCCCTTGCTGAGGCTGAGGCTAAACTGATGGGAACATTTCAAACCAAAAACGATGGCACTGACAGCAATAACAGAGGATCACTCGATTTTCATTCACGTCCACTTCCCAGACGATATTCTGAATCATCTAGTAGCTTTGATTCAGCTCCAATTGTTGTAAATAAGAGTGTTTCCTCTGGATTGTCTAGACGTACCTCACTCCAGCTTCCTACTTTATGTGAGAATGTAATAGTCGAAAACGATGGTGCGATGGGTGGTCGTAAACGTATTGTATTCAACAAACCTCTTAATGTATCTGCTGCCAATAGTTTTAATTCTGGAGAAGATTATACACAGGACAGAAGATTATCTGCAGGTCATCAGCGTCGTTCGTCCCGTAATCTGGATATGGATTGGAGAGCAACTGCAAGCAGCATCCCAGCACTATCTTCAGCACCTTTAAGTCCTCTCAGAAATAACTTCAATCTCGTCCCCTTTACACCCACTCGTGTCAATTTCTCAAGAGATGATGCAAATCCTCATCAACGTCGCCCCTTATTCGTTGCTCATTTACCATTTTCTGCTTTGCCACCTTTGTTTCGTGTACGTCAATTAGTAAAAGGAACTTTACGTGTCAACAAGCGCAATCGAAGTGATGCCTACGTTTATTGTGAGGAATTAGATGCGGATATTTATGTTTGTGGCTCTCGCGATCGTAACAGAGCTCTTGAAGGTGATGTTGTAGCAATTCGTTTGGCAGATGTGGATAAAGTGTTACGTGAAAAGAAGGAAAAGGAAGAAGCAAAACTTGCTCGTAATGGAGGTCAAACAAAAATTCGCTTACCTGATGAAGAGGATGAAAACGAGATCATTTTTGGTGGTGATGATGATATTGAAGTTGTCAAACCCAAGTACGCTGGTGTTGTTGTTGCCATTTTGGAAAGAGCTCAAAACCAAGTTTTCTCTGGGTAAGTGTATGGTTTACTTTTGTTATTGGTATGATATATTAAACAGTTTATCTATCTTTTTTTTAGTATTTTAACATTGATGAGACCTAATAACAAACGTGCTGAAGAAGAAAAGGCAGCCGAAGAAGCAAGAAAATCGATCCACGGAACGGACGATGTGCCAAAGAAAGCTGCACCAAGAATTGTTTGGTTTAAATCAACTGATAAGCGCGTACCTTTGATTGCTATTCCCATTGAACAAACACCTAAAGATTTTGTTGAAAACAGTGAATCCTATACTACTCGACTTTTTGTGGTATGAATTCTATATTAGGATAGTCGTTATTTATGTTCATTAATATCATTTCATTTATTTATTAGGGTTCAATGAAAAGATGGCCAATCACCTCTCTTCATCCTTTTGGTACTTTAGAGCGGGAACTTGGTTCTGTGTACGAGCTTTCAACTCAGACGAGGGCTATTTTAGCTGATAATAATGTTACTGATTCTGAGTTCTCAGAGGTAGTATTGAGTTGCTTACCCACTTTGCCATTTAGTATGGTAGGTGATGAGAGTCGTAGAGATTTAAGAGATATAACTGTATTTACTATTGACTCCATAGATTCAGAAGGTAAGATAAGAGAGAGGGAGAGTTATAGTTTGGAATCAGTTTAAGTTGTACAACTTATTTAACCAAAACTTTGTTACACCCGCAGTGCTTGATGATGCATTATCAATTAAAAAATTGGAAGACGACGTTTATGAAGTGGGGGTTCATATTAGTGATGTCACTTATTTCATTAAATCACAATCAGCACTTGATAAAGAGGCCAGAGCTAGAGGAGTTCGAGTAGAGTTGTTGCATTCATCAGTTCCTATGTTACCAAAATTATTAACAGAAGAAGTTACCAACTTAGTTCCTAATGAAACTAGGTAAATATAAACTTCTATACAATTTTAATAGAGAATTAGGTGGAAATTCAGTACAAATTAATAAACAATCATTCTACTATAGATTAACTTTCTCAGTCATTTGGAAGATGAACTCCAAAGGTGCTATTTTAGATACCTGGTATGGAAAGACCATTATTCGGTAAGACAAATGCAAATCTCAGTATAACAAGTTAAACCTTAACTTTGAAAATCAATACTTGTACAATTGTAGATCTTCTGCAAGACTAACATTTGGCGACGCGCAAGATATTTTGGACAAACAACCCGTAAAAGGCATAGATAACTCCGAATTGTCCTCCCAAATATCAGCTGATGTTACTCAACTCTATGCGTTGGCCAGCGAACTTAGACGTGAAAGGGAAACAAAGGGAATATTCACTCAGATGTACGATGAACTCAAATATGAATTCGAGAACGGAAACACAGATAAACCCATTATTGTTTCTATTAATAACAAGAAGTCTGTGTCTACTCTTGTTAAGGAATTTTTGTTGTTGGCTAATACTAGTGTTGCTCAAAAAATTGCTGATCACTTTCCCAATCATGCTTTGTTACGCAGACATGCACCACCTTGTGAAAGTAAAATTGTGAGTTTTTATTTTTATTTTAAAAAAAGGGAAAAGGAAAAGTATTTATTTGATAAATATATAGAATGAACTTTGCGATTACACAGCTCGCCATTTGGGTGTCAAACTTGATATAAGTAATCCCGGTTCTCTGGAGTCTTCCATTCGTACAATTGAAGATTCTAAGCTTCGTAAACTTGTTTCAGTCCTTGTTTTAAAAACCCTCCAACCTCCAAAGTATTTCTGCGCTGGAAGCATTGATATTTCAAAATATTCCCATTATGCTCTAAACGCACCACTTTATACTCACTTTACATCACCTAGTAAGAGATTCTCAGATGTTATCGTTCACCGCCAGCTGGAAGCTGCTATATTAGGAGGTTTGTGGAGAGAAGAGAGTGTTTCAAAGTATATATTTAATTAACATAGGTATTTTTCTGTATATATAGAAAAGCGTTTCCCTCTTGACAGAGATACTATTCAAAAACTTGCCCAACATTGTAACGTGAAGAAAAATGCAGCAATTTATGCCCGTGAACAAAGCAGCCAATTATTCTTGGCTATTCATCTCGACAAATTATCACTTCAACAACAAAAGGTATTCATTATACCTAACGGTCCTTCAGTTGTGTTCCGTGAAGCTGTGGTCATTTCTGTTTTTGACCAGTTCTTTGATATTATTATCCCAGAACTTAACTTGGAGAGACGCATTCATCTTGCATGTCTTCCAGTTTGGAGATTCGACCATAACTCTCAACAAGGAACACTCACCATGTTTTGGAGAAAGGGCGTTGATACTTCAACAGGAAAGCAAGGTGAATGGAGCTTATCTGATGAAGAAGATGATGACGACATGGATGAAGAGGCACTATTGGAAGAAATGAATCAGGGCTCAGATGATGCTTCCTCTCCTATTCAAGAAGATTATAAGAACCCTGTTTCTACAGAGGATGATTCCTCTATTGTTAGTAAGCTTGAAGTAAGAGAAAAGGAGACCGTTAATAGTAGCCCTATTGTGCCAAATAAGACAGTCTCTACACCTTTAGCTCGCATTCCTGAGCCTACAAGATCTACCAGCAGACGTGCATCTATTGTACGCGCCAGACTTTCAGACAGTACTGCTTACAGTACAGAGCAAGGTTATCAAACCATCAAAGCATTGGATAAGATTCGAGTAGTTATCATTACTGAAATGACTAGAACGCCTCCTACTATTCGTGTCTTGGCTGCCAATCCTTTTTCTTAATTTTTCTTCTTCTTTTTCTCTAGCCTATTATTATTTGCTATACCTCCTTTTGTTCACATTTATCATTACTCTTATCACCAATATTGAAACCATGATTTGATTTATTATCTATTCTATATAAATTTACATATATACCTATTTCTTTCTGGTTTGCTTGAATAAATGTAATTGTATATTATCATTTTTATCGCTGAATTCAGGCGTGAAACTCAGACTCGAGCTGACGTTTCTTTATAACTTTAGTAATTATGAAACTTCATTGCAAGTATAAATTAATAATAATTTACCAAAGACATGGTCCGAGAGCTATTATGTGTTTTGAATCAATTAAATCAAAATGATTAGCAATTGTATTTGAAATAAAGAATGGTCAGATTTTCATGAAATATTTAGGTTCTGAGCAAATTTTGGTTAACCCGATACGACTTACGACTGGTGCGTGAAAAAGCCTTGTATCTATGTTATTATATGTCAAGCTTTCATTACATCTTAATAAGGAGTTTTTTTTTCTAATCCTGGGTGTATAGCTAGCAGGGGGAAGGAGAAGGGAGAGGAGGGAGTGCATCTCTGCTATCAATATTTGTGTCAGTAGATTCAATAAAGTCCTAAATACTGTTAAGTAAGGAGTTCTCCTAATATAAAGTTTCTTTGATTTTGTCTTGTAAGGTTTATCAAAGATGTTATTCACACCTGTATAAGGATTAGATCTTAAAGAAGTCTCGAAATTACTTCTTTACCAACTTATCTAGATAAATAGTCGTATCAAATATACACGCCAATTTTTCTCTTTATCACAATTACTTCTAACATTAATAACTATATCAAAATAGGCAAATTTAAGAGCTTATTGAATGGGCTTGTTAGAATTCATTTCATTTCATTTCTTTAAAATAACATACAAAGTTATATATATATGTATATAGTATAAATATACTAATAAAAGCGTCTATTACGCGTACCAATATCCTTTCAAGGTCATATTGTTACATATCAAATGATTAAAGTACAACATTATATACAGCAACTTCGATATGTTATAAGGCAGTCGTATTGTTATTTTTATTATTAATATATTTTCACCGTAGCTTGCCTGAAAAAGTGAATTTTATTTTTATGGCAATATTTTAGTATGCCAAAAAAAAAATAATACGAATTAAACAATAGTAGATCATAAAGGTATGAGAAAACCACAAAAGCAGGTATTATCATGGCAAACACCCATGAGCTCGTATCCAGTTCCCAGGTCACGACATGAGTTATCACATTTATCTTGTTTGTCGCATTTGTAGTCACACGTTCTTTTTTCGAGCCTTTGTCGTGGGATAATATCACCGACTTGCTTGAATCCATTGACAGCCAACATAAGTGAGAAAAAGATACATAAAATAATCGATTTATAAATCATTTTAGAGTAAAGAATATAAAAAAGAATAGGTGTTTTTTCATAATTCTTGATTTATCTCACTTTTATATATTAAATAATTCTATTTCTAGAGAAAAGGAGTCGTATTTTTTAAAAGGTATATCTCAACGTTTTATTCCCGTGTGATAAAAAAATAAGTCCATGTATCTGAAGGAGAAAATAATAATAGTGAGGGATTATACATCACCTTTTCCATTCGTTCCTTTAAGTATCTTTTTGCTTATTCTTTGGCTATTTTCGCCAAGTTGTTTATTCTGTCTTAAAAAATTGTTACTGTGTTTATTGAATTACTTTCATTTGAAAGCCGCTTTATAACAAAACCATATCAACCTAATAGTTATCATGTACAAAATTATGGTATCTAAATCACTTTGAGTCATACTTATACAGTGTCTAGCTGGTTATGTGACAATAGTGTGAAATATATATGAGTTGATGCATTATAATATCATATTGAAAGAACCAGCTATGTTTTGACGTAGAGTTCTAGATCCCAAGCTATTTCTTATTCTGATATTTGCTATGGTATTATTAGCGTAGTAATAAAAACTGATACATTTCTAAAACAAAACATCTAATACAAAATGGCTATTATATATTTATAATTCTTATCACTATTCTTTAATCGCATCACATTGTATATATACTGACATTTATTCATATCTATTATTATGTCAAAAAATCAAATTGTAGTTTCCTTGGCTTTTTTTTTAAAAAAAAAATGGCAATTACTAAATTCAATAGTAGTAGTACTAATAAAAAATCAAAACATAGAAAGTCTAGAAAAGACGAGTTTGTGTATACTTCTTTTATATGAATGGTCTGCTATACAGCTAGCTTTTTAATATATATATCGAGTATGATGGGTGTTAAACAAAAACAGCTTAAAATTGAGGAGTGATGAAGACCATTAATATACGTAGAACCATAAAAAGCAATTGAGGAGTTCAGTATTTAGACTTGGTTAGCCTTAAAAAAGAAAATATCAAACGAGTAAAGGAAATAACAATTCATGTAAGTTTTACCTGAACGTATACGTATATATATAACCAAATATATATTTAATAATGCTTTCAATTAGCCTATTAGGTTTAAGCCTTGATATGAAGATGAATTGAAACATTAGTAGAATGGTAGACGTTCAGTCGCTCTTATTAATAAATATAATTAAGTTTCTAAAATCACTATTTTATTTTATTTAAATCCTAGAAATACGCATAAATAGTTAAAATGGACGTCAAAATGTAGATATAAACACAAGTATTTTTTTTGTATTAATTAATATGATATTATATACATAAGTAATTTTATTATTGTAAGTTAAAGTGCGCTTTACATATATACATTGTTTGAAAAAAAATATAAGCGTATTATAAATATTATAGTGTAAAAAGGGCATATAAAACATCGGGGCATTGTTGAAAGGAGAAAAATGATGATAAATTGAATTAGGAGGTATACATAGGAGGAGGTCCCCATTCTGGAGAGAGATTAGATAGATGTGAGGTAGAAATAGAAAGACCTTGTGACATAGAATTCTTACTGGGCAATTTTTTGATTTTCTTTTCTTTCAACAGCTTTTTATATTCGCAAGGACATGGTATACAGCATCCCCAATTGGCCTCCGATGTTATCTTTTCGCGTTGCTCCCAAATAGAACTAGACAAAGAAGTATATTTGCAGTGGTTTTCTTCGCTTGGATCATAACTGGGAGGAGGAGGAAGAATAGTTTGGCATTCATCGCCAGTTGCCACCAGGCGACAATTGAGTAAATGTATAGGTGACTCAAGGTTTATGTCAAAGCGTTTATTGTTGCATTCCAAGGTGACTACAATGTTGGACCAATGATTGATTGTAAGTGAGTCATAAACCATACTAGGATGTAATAAAGTGTCACAGCCAGGAACAGGTAATACAAAGCGGCCACCGAAATATTCTCCAAGCTTGACTTCCTGATTAAGTTCTTTTAAATTGGAGATTTCATTTGAAGTGTCTGGAAGTCTATTAAGGGATATGTTTTCATTATAACCGTCTTCAATAGAATCTGATTCACTAGTGTTTTTACTTATAGTTGCGTTACCCTTAAGACACTCTTTTTCATTTATTGAACCATACTTTAATGATCCAGAGCAAACTGAATTTAAATCACCATCACAAATCCTGTACACATATCTTGAACCATTATAAGGAGTCTTGATATCTAGTCCCACTGTTCTATCACCTTCTTGAGGTTCGCCATCTTTATTTTCAATCTGGTAACCGTAAGCCCATTTCAGTACCATAGTGGTTTTCTCCGAGTCACGTCGGGTTTCAGGGGCTTTTATATCCCAGCTGTGATTACTAGGTATTTTCATGGAGTACTTACAATTCTCAGAGACTTTCAATATTACAGAGCAAATTTTCACATCAGCAAGAGTAGGGGCAATCATCAATCCAATACCAACGCTGGTTCCAAGCACAATTGCTGTACGATCTATTTCCAATTTGTAGCGAATACCTTGAACAATATCCAATGCATTGGTAGGCGAACTTAGGTTATCCGATGATCTCCCAGCTAAAGAAAATGCCAGACTGTCATGCTGTTCATCAAGAGATCCCTGATAGTAATCGAGATTACGAAGATTCCATGGAAAGGGATTAACATGCAGTTCGTTTTGAGTTGATATTATGTTGCTAGAATCCAGTTCATTCACAGTTGGCGATATCATTGACAGTATGTCAGATGTTTCTGTATTGTTTCCGCGGAATGCCATATCCACCACCCCGGATGAGGTAACGGATCGAATAACGTTTCTTGCCACAACCGATTCTATTGAACGTACTATTCTTATACTTTCACGAGCAATGCATTTCTTTTTTATAGCAACTTTTCGAACTCGGTCAAACCAGTTAACATCTTCTGAAGAATACTGATCGACGCTATTTTGATTTGATCGACGGAGGATAGCGGAGATTTGATAGAAAATATCAATACGGTCTTTTATAGAAATAGTAGCAGGTAGGTTTGTAGGGATTGGGAACTCGAAAGGGAATCGCTGAATTCCTGCAGGCATCAATCCATTTGAATTAGGAGGAAGTAGAGAAAGTTCAATGACCTGGATTTTTGTTTCAATTGGATCACCGAGGGCTCGATACTTCATTATTTCTATATAATCATAAAAAAAAAATCGTTTAGATAAGCAATCAAATGTGAAACTTGTTTAATACGTACCACGCCAGGGGAGAAATCGTTGAATACCTTCAAAAATCACTTCAATTGGACCTTGAATAAATGTATCTTTTGGAAAGTTTACGATAACTTCTCCGCGAATCATGGCTGAAGGTAATGACTCATCCAAATAAAGTTTGTATTCATCTAAAACGATATGTAGACTGTCCTTTCTGTTAAGTAATATGTCAGAAAAATTCATTGTGATAAAAATATAGATAAAAGAAAAGAAATGATAAGCACTAAAGAAACTGAAGAAGAAAGTCATGGTATTTATAAATACTTGTCGAATATGACGGTTGTTTTGATTATTAAGCACACATTGGTAAGATATTTACACAAATCAGTGCAAATAATGGCAGTGAGATGTAAATTGTGTAACTTCGTTGCCACGCAACAATAACTGATTACCTTCTAGAATTATAATTGGCTGAGGTGATCTAGCTGTTTCACAGTACAAAAATATATCATTTTATTTATACAGGTGACTCATTTTCTTGTCACATTAGATGCTCTCAACCTTGATCTCGACGTGTCATGAATCATTCTAGTTCAAAACCTCTTTTTGATTTTTTCTGAGCACAAACCGCAAAAACCCAAATTGGACTCCATTTCCTAATTTAAATATTGGATTTATTGGATTTTTGGACTAAATTTGAGTATTCCCATTTTTTTTTGTTCAAGGTTCTATTTTATATCCACAAAGACTACGTCATTTCCAATCGACTACAAACCTCTCTACGATTGAATTAGCCCCTCATATGAACTGTTTACTTTATGCCGGTGATGTACTAATAACATCAAAAACTGACATGCCCTCCCTTTTAAAACATTGTGAAGAACATAGTCTACTTAGAGGATATCGATGGAACCCTTCCAAATGTGTCACCTTGTATAGCAACGGTAATTCTCAACCTGAAAAACATTTTTTCTTATTTGGCCAACCCCTTCCCCGCCAATTTTCAATTTCTTATTTGAGTATACCCTTAAAACCGGGTGGTCTTTTAGACAATCTGGCATTGATTAATCACCATATTACCAAAGCCAACATCTCTATGAATTATTTAGTCTCTCTAGGCATTAATCCCTCTGGATTCTCAAAACTCACAGCCCTTCGCTTTTACACTCAAATTGTTCGTGCTCAGCTTGAATATGGTCTTGCCATTGGATCTTTCACTAGCCGTCAGAGCACTCAATTAGAAAAAGTTCAAAACAACCACATTCGTAGAATATATGGTGAATTCGCAAATGACTCGATTAAAGTAATACGGCATCTGGCCAGACTTCCTTCCATACAAGAACAAATCCATATATTACAGACCCGGTTCCTCTGGAGAACTTTCTCACTACCAGAATCAGCTCTACTCACTCAACTTTTACCTTATATCTCAACTTCCCGTACTAATCAATAGTCTAAAATATCAAAAAACTCTCTTTGGCGTAATTTTCAATCTTCTGATGGTGGTCTCTCCTCTGAAAACTATACTCTAACAAAAAGAACTTATTTACAACATACTTTTGAAAAGACTCTACTACAAAAAAACAGTAAACTATTAACTTGCTGTCGTAAAAAAATCTCACTTGACCCCATACTTTGGCTACCTATGACCTGATCTGAACGAAGTCGCTTTATCCGCTGGCGTCTGGGATGGCTTCCTGGAAGGAAACCGAGACATTGCCCCCAACACCCAGATGTACACCTCTCAAAAATCACACGCTATCCTTTGTCTTGATATGCATAAGCATCTTTACATGCCTTAATCAATTGCTAATCCACTCTCCTTTCTGTTGAATCAACTACCTATGTACCCACCAAGATCACGACGATTATTATCAAAATGGCATATTCGTTGGCCTTCCACTTGCCCTGTCCATAACAAACCTGATCCCAATTTAAATTCCAGCTTTGTACATGGACAACTACTCTTAGAATGGTTGTATATTACCCCCACACCATATAGCTCCTAATTATTCTATCCCCTTCCTTTTTCACCCTTGTTCCCAAAAGGGATTTCTTTGTTCTTATCACCTTTTAAAGTTGAACTGATCCGGGCAACAAGATGTATACATCACGTGCTCAACTGGATGAACTTTTCATTTTATTTTTGGAAAAAGTAAAACATTTAACCGGAGAGTGTAACGTCTCTAAATGGAAACCATTTCCATTTAGAGAACTTACTTGACGCGTCGAGAGCAACTATTAACTACACGCCGCAGCAGGTCTATCCATCTCTTCAAACTATAACAGTGAGTCACTATCACTTCAACCTTATTTATCTATCTGTGAAATTATATTAAGATAGATATGTGAGTCATAGAGGTATAATCAGAAATATAATGCATATTTAATTATAGAGTAGACGATGTTTTCAAGTTATTATATTTATATATTGTTTTAAGCTTCTAGGATGAACTAAACAAAATCCGAGAATTTTTATAGATTTCAAAAATAAACCCTGTCAGCTGAATAATTCACTTATCATATGTGCGGCTTGGCATCTATAAATATTTTTTGTTTTTGCTTTTCTATTATAGTTTATCATTGTTCACTAGATATCATAAACTCATAAGAATACATTTTTAAAGGTATAATAGCTGATAGTGTATGGATTATATGTAGAAACTTTAAGTTTCCAGTCGTTCACCCCGCTTTTTTTCTTTGGTGGTAGTACAATGATAGATAATAAATACAATACACACTTTCTAAAGAGATCAGCACATGTGGAGATTTTTTTTTTCTTGGGAGAATATACTTCGCATTTTTTCAGTTTGTCGTGTCACGCAATTCCAAATCAATGTTTTTTAAATATGGAAATTAGGTATTCCTATATTATTACATAGTCACGTTAGCTTGAAATTTTACTAATACGATCTGATAAGACTTTTTTAAGCACACAGTGTTTTGCGTTTGAAAAAATTCTATTAGTCAAACAAAAATTTCTATTTTTATTTTTCTAAAATCATATTTTCAAATG
The DNA here is from genome assembly GCA_024140245.1 of Backusella tuberculispora. NCBI lineage: Eukaryota > Fungi > Mucoromycota > Mucoromycetes > Mucorales > Backusellaceae > Backusella > Backusella tuberculispora. Next base: position 38,220 of record VCJD01002489.1, on the reverse strand, counting down.
CAAAATACTGTATATAATGATTTTACTATTAGGGCTCTTATTACATATAGATCACTAAGATAAGATATCTAAATTTAAGCAACACAACTTGGTTTGATTTACGCGTATTAACTGTTTTTAAATGATATGTACATTTTTATTTAAAAAAATAATCCTTTTTCTAAAAAAAAAGCGGAAAAAGAAAATAGAAGATGAGATGAGATGAATGAAAAGGTATACAAAAGAGAGAAGTGTAACAATGACAGAGGGGTTGCTTAGAAATTAAAAAACCAAAGTAGTGGGAGGGTTTGATGTGACTAGTGGGAATCCAAAATAAATTAAGAGATGAGTAATGATATATGTGCCAAACTACCTGATCCTCTTCGAAGAGACAAAGACCGAGATTCGGATAAGCTACTACTACTTATAGAGTGCCGCCTACTGTTAACTGATGAACTTCGTCTTAGTTCTGTCATTTGTAGACGTGGTAGAGTTGGTAAAGCATATAACGGTGGAGCACTAGGTGCTACACTCGGAGTGTATGCGGGAGGAGGTAGATCAGATGAGCTTCCTTGACTTTCTACAGTTGTTAAGCGATTGTTTCCATTTCTTGTACGATTTCTAGACCGCTGGGATGCGGATGAAACAGTCTGGCCCGAATTATTTTCCATGAGATTGATATTAGAATTATTTTGTCTTAATTCATTTGGGTATATTGCTTGGTTTAGTGAATAATAGTATGGTATTTCTTGTTGTTCAAAGGGATTTTCGGAATCGAAAGTGTTAAGTTCTTTTTCTGTAGGAGCTGATGGTTCTGCTGCGGTAGTCTGAGAAAGAAGGGATAGAGTTTGGCTTTGTTTGAAATCAGCATAGGTTTCTGGGTTTAAATGAACGGGTGGTTCTAAGGGAGGATTGATTGAGTCTCTGTTTTTCTCTTCTTTTGGGTCTTCGAATGGATCTCCAAAATCAATTAATGTTGAAGCACCGTCATTGAGTTGACTTATATTTATACGATAACTGGAATGAGTTATTGAAGGTGGAGGTGGGGGTACGTGTTTATGCGGTGGAGGAGGTGGAGGTAAAAGTGTTCCCATTTCAAGATCTTTTGGATCATTCAAATATCGTTTTTTCTCGATTACTCGTCGACGAGTAAAGACAAAAGCAGCAATGAAAAGAATGACACCGCCAACACTACCAATTACAGATAGTGCAATTACCATTCTATTATATGAAGGACTATGCTTTGTCACAATGGCATTAACCTGATCATTGTCTCCTGAATTTTGTTGTAAAGAATTGTCTGGATCTGAGTTGCTATTGTCCGGTGAAGAACTGTTAGGATCACTGGTTTCGTCATTGTCGTTTTTTTGGCCTTTTTGTTTAGCAGGCTGGTTAGTTCCAGTGTATATTTGAGTAGGAGTTTCTGTGGCTACAATATAAATAGTTGTATACACTGTGGTGATTGGATTAAAAGTATTTGACGCATTTTTATCGTGCTTCTTATGCTCCTTGGA
>VCJD01002441.1:0-10509 GCA_024140245.1 Backusella tuberculispora | reverse complement strand
TTCTTTCTTTCTTTCTTGATTATTAGTTTCCTTTCCATTTCTGCTTTTTTACTTTAATTATAGTTTTTTTTTGTATTAAGATAAAATCTTTATTATAGTCCTAACCTGTATCAAGCTTTAATTATAGTGCTATGATTTGGCATTAAAAGTAATTATGGAGTGAGTACACTTAATTTGTGATCTTATGCAAGCTCTTGATATTGCATAGAAAGTCTTCATAAAAAAAAAAGAATGCTGTTTTTATTATTATTATTATAACAACACAGTTTGAGACTATTTTCAATGTTCGATTGTCTTCACTATGGATCTACTTTCCTACTTGATTGTTATTTGGTGCGATTATGACACTTACTATTTCAGTTACTACATACATACACAATTTCCATCATTTGTACTACTGCTACATATTATGATAACGTTGTCGGAGATATTAATGTCTACAGAAACATATATTTTATGGTTTGAGTCTCTCTCTATAGAAGAGTTACTTAGTACTTAATAGGTGAACAATTTTTACGGAAAACTAAACCTACAAATGATCTGTAAGCCAAATCCTTTTATTGAAGGCCCATTCAACACTTAAAAGATGAATAGTCAATATAAAGATCTGATGAACAAACCAATACAGTCAATAAAAATAATAAGTGTATAAATAAAGAATATTTTTTATTATTCTCATGTTTAAAAATAGCTTTTTTGATTATATTAACAAATATTCAAGCATTGTATATAGTGATTTATTTTATCGTCAAGTTGCTTTCATTTGCGTACATAAAGATAACTACTTCAACTGAAGTTATTTCTGTTATTTATTATTTGTTGGATAGAATGTCTTGTGAGTATCTTATCATCAATTTTAAACTAAATAAAAGTTCATGTTCCTTTCTTGAATAAGAGAGGCATATATATGGTATGGAAACATCTAATATTGTATATAATACTGAAATAAAGGCAGCTCACTTTTACTATCTCAATTTTTATTTTTTATTTTTAAAAAAAAAGGTCTTGTTAACCTTCTCTTGAATATATATTCATCTTCAATATTATCAATATGAACTGTTATTTATTCTAATACTTGTGTTTAATTTCGACTTCACTTTGATTATCATTAGTTTGACTGCTTATTTGTTTTCACTCCTTCAAGTCTAATTATAATTACCTTTGTTTCAGAATATTTTACCTATTTATCTGCACCGCTATGCGTACTCGCTCGCTCTTTACCATTAACCTTATCTCCCTACCTTTTTTTTCATTTTATAAAGAGGTTATAAATATACATATTTAAAGAAACAAAAAGATATATATAAAAAACATCAACTTTTATTTAATAATAAATGTTCAACACTTATTTAAATTGAAAAAATAAAAATAAATAAATTAAATAATAATAAATATATATACAGATCAAAAACCAGTTGATAGAGTCATTTACATATATACAGATAGATAGATATATAAGTTGGTTAAGGAATTAAATTGAACGCCTAAAGAATAGCCCATCGCTGAACTGAAGATGTGATATAATTCTGAATATTGCAAGACTGTTGGGTAGCTGTCACTGCAGAAGGAAGTTGCCTGGCAATATCTTTATAAGCTGAAAATTGAAGAACAAAGAAATCAAGCTGACAGTATTCAAGACCCCATCCTTTATCGTCTACACGAACACATCCGTTGTGTACTCTACCGTTGGGTAAAGTAATACCATCAAGCTCCTTTATATAAAGAGTAGTTCCGAGTTCAAGTTCGTTGGATGCAATACTGACCCAAGGATCGAGATTGATATGATCTTCTGATCCGAGTCCATAAGGAGACACACTACGATCAAGCTTAACAAAAACATTTTTATTTATACCAAGATTGACCATCACACCAGAAGAGAGTAAACCAGTACCTTCCATTTGAAATTTGGAGTACGTAATATCGGATACCATAGCAATTGTCTCTCCACTGGCTGTTTTTAGTGCTCTTGAGTTTCCAATGTCCAAAAAGACACTCCTTCCGTCATTGGTGGCATCTTGTTCACCTTCTTTAGGAATCCAGTATTTTGTAAACTTTGCATTCGAAAGACAGCTACTCGCAAAACGCTTTTCGTTCAAGGGAAGAGCCAAAACAAGACAAGAATAATAAATAGTTGTAAAAGCAGCGATATAAATAAGAGATAACTTCATTGAGATAGTGTTAAATAGATAATTTAGAGAAAAGTATATATTGATGTAATTATATATAGAATATTTTTAAATCGCGATCTGGCCTGTTTTTTTTCGCATCCTTTTATAGACATCTTTGTATTTGAAATACCGCGTATGAACTTATATGCCTATATGCTTATAAACCTGTATTCTTCATTTATTTATTTATTTGATATATATGTTCGTCTCTTTTTGTAATATTTATGTAGTTTCGTGCTTATATATATATAAATTCAAGCTTCAAATCAATAATAAAAATAATATTAATAAGCGGCATACTATGTTACATGCTATTAGTATAGAATAAACTATTGTGCCCCTTTTTTGAAAACGTTTTTCGATGTCATATGGAACTTTTTTTTTCTTTTTTTTTCTTTTCTTTTTTCCTATTTTTGACAGTTTTCATTCTAGAGCTCTTTCGACATTAAAATTTTCAAGTCCGAATATTCTTTGGTTCCACATCCAATAAAAAAATAAAAAAAAGATAAAATAGGTCTCACTTTTTTTTTTCAAGTACATGAAAATTATAAGCTATAAAGTGTATAGAAAGGGTCATGGTATTCATATATTTTTATAGAAAAGAAAAAAATCTTACTGACCAAACATCAGAAACAAAATTATATAGAATAGAGATCTAGATTATATAATACAACAGTTGATTCTGAATACTGTCGCTGTTGTATAGAACTCTTATATCGTATATTCCATTAATCAAGATGCAGCTATGATTTTTATTGGCAAAATGTTTAATTTTTGCATTTCTATCGAAAGTCATGTTAAAATCACTCCAAGAAATTTAGTTCTCATTTTTATCATTCTATTGGCTACTCTTTTTATTCAAAAAACGAAATAAAACGAAATAAAAGATTTGATTGGATATAAAAAAAATGTTATCATAACATGTTATCACTTTAGAAAAAAAGTCTGTATTTATGTTTTTATATGAAAAAAAATTAGGAATTAGAAGATTGATATACCAGTACCTGACACGACCGAATTATCTGGAATAACATCTTCGATAAAATATTCTTTTTCATTGCCTCTTTTAACACACCCAACTTAATACTTGTAAATTTTCTGTATTATGTATACTTTTATTGCAGTCTCTTTATATTGCTAATATATGGACTATTCCAGAAGAATAGCTATTCCTTGTTCGTTTAACTTTAAAAAAAGACCATATCTTATTTTCTAAAAGTTTCAACAAGTTGTTCATTGGCTCTTCTTATATTCCGAATTTTATTTTCTCAGAGATAACTTCGTATGGTAATTGAAAATGTTCTAAAAAAAAAGCTTATAGTTTTTAATTTTGACATCGGACTGAAGTTAAATACTCGTCTTAAAAGACCGTTTTTAAATGATTGGCTATTTTAATTTTTATAACAAAAACGAACTAAAATGAAGTAGATTTCTTGGAGTGAATACACACCACAGAAACTGTCTTGATTTCGTAATTATTCTATTAGAAAAACACTCAATTTCTCGTTCTATCTTCCATTTTTATTTTCTAAAAATCGTTTATTATATCATACTACATATTTTTTTTTAATATATATAAAATATATATATCAGAGATAAGAAAGTTATTATTAATAATGATAAGTTGAATCGAGATCTGCTTTCCTTAACAATTTAACAAAAATTCAGTACTCGCAGCGTCACAGAAGCATTGATTTTAATAAAAATAAATAGTCAAATAGTCAAGATAACCTTAGTTAAACGATAAACAAAATTTGGTAAGCTTCGGCTTCTATTATCTGATCTACGTCGACATTTAGACCCAAGTTTACGTTGTTGAACGATTAATTCGAACGGGACATTTCCATACCAAATAAATCAAAATTGATTTAAATTCTTAAATATTCAGTAATCAATCATTACAGAAAAAAGTCAATTTAAAAATAATGTATACTTTGAAGTACAAGTAGCTTAAATTCAAAAAGAAGAAGTACTTCATAAAGAGGGAATAAAACTACTGCTTTAATTAAAATATCTGATCATAATTAGATATCATATCTTGATAGAATAAATTGAGCCACTTAATCTTGCCTGAAATTGTTTCTTCTTTTAGGTGAATATAGAAGAGTTTGCAGTGCATAGCAGTCGAGACCGTATTTTAGTATCCCCAACTCACTATTATTTCTAAACATTTTATTTGAAAAAAATCTAATGTGATATCATTGATAATTCTTAGAAGAAGAAGAAAAAGAATAGAACATAGAACATAGTAAGCAGTGAAAAAGTGAATAGTGAAACATATAGAAAACACGATGCATTCATTTTTTATTCGCGAACTTGGAAAAATAAGCTATTGGTTTTTTTTTTCCTACGAGTTCGACAAAACGATCACAGTATTGGTTTTTTGAAATGCTATTTCGAACTGAAAATATCTACAATAGAAAAGCAAATGCTTATTATATAAAGAAGATTTAATTCTGGCATCTTGGAACCAATTAAGCATTAATATTGCATGCAATAGATAGATAATTTTATATAAAAACCCCCTCAATAAACATAATAAAGCGTATAATCTTCAATTGATTTTAATTATTTTTTTAAATTTTGACTCAATTTATTATTACAATTCGTTTAAAATGAGTCAAACCAGCTTTACCAGTACAATTTCTCACCAAAAGTGATCGATTTGATGGTTCGAGTAGTTTGTATTCATATATCACTTTTTTTTTTTTTTATCTATTGACACTAATAGCTTAATCATATTCGTTTCTCAAGTATTTTCTGAAAATACTCAGCCGTGTCATGCTCGGTCAAGTGTTCGAAGAATATGCGTATGCAGGTAAATGACATCTGAAATATGGCAAATCTTTTGGAATACATATACATCGAATAGCAATAACCTGTATCGTGGGCCAAAACGGCTGGATATCCAGTTTCAACCAATAGGAACCTTGGTTGATCGTGCCGAGGCAAATACAATTAGTTGTATCCCTGCTCTTCTACCTCGTGACAGAACAGCTCCTTCAGTGCCATTCTAATCATTTTGAGAGTATCATTGAAGAAGTCTCGGATATTACTTTGGAAGATGTAAAGCACCACCTTGAAACTGGTTTTTCTATCTCTATTAGTGCCTCTACTGTGCATAAACATGTGAAGAATAACATGACATTCACATTGAAAAAATGCTTCAATATATACTGAAAGACAAAACCACAGTGAAATAAAAGATGCACGCCAGCGATATTTTCGAAGAGATAATTACATAGCACAATATAAATTATCATATCAACTGTGTTTTTTTTGACGAGACGAGCTTTAATCTGCATATTCACCGACAATAAGTCATCGCGGTATAGAATTGATAGCGATTCATGTAAATTTAGTTTTATCTAACAATTACGAGATGAAATAAGGGATCCAACATTATTTTTTTTAGACCGTCGACGGTACAACAAATGCTGAAAAGTTCCTCAACTTTATCAATGGCTTAATTATTCATCTGAACACTGGTGCTGTGGGTTATAGACTTCACTCTGCTGATTTTGTCTCAAAAAAACTTCGACCTTGTTACCTATTTCTGAATCTAATCGAGGAATAATTTTCGAAACGTAAGTTTGGTGTGCGAAAGCACAGACATACTGACCAGGATAATCCTCTTGATTGTATTACTCTCTCTGTCAAGCTAATTAGTTGACAAGATTGTCAAGGCTCACTATGTGATTCGTTTCACCCGTTGCCCCCAACGCGAAGACTGGCTGTAAATTGTTTTTTTGTAAAAGCTAAAAAAAAAACACTGTTTGAAAATATTATGAAAAGTTTTTTTTTTTTGTATATTTTTATTTAATGTAATATTTAATAGACATGTTCGTGTATAATTAATATAAAATTATTATATATGATACTATTTTATGACAATCATAATATATTTTATTTTAAAGATAATGTAAATATGTATTTGCTTTTTATAATTATTTACATAGTCAATTAATATGAAACAACAGAGATTTGATGTTTAATAATGAGTTTATTTATAGTATATTCTTAACGTTTAAAAACACGCATGGAAATAGTAAATGTAATACCAAAGCCTACTGACTATTACATTTAAATAGCAGCCCATTTCTGAACGGCACTTGTTACATAGTTCTTGATATGGCATGGTTTTTGTGAAGCTGTTATAGCAGTAGGAATTGTCTTGGAGAGCTCCTTGAACGCAGAGAATTGGAGAACAAAGAAATCTATCTGACAGTATTCTAATCCCCATCCTTTATCATCCACGCGAACACAGCCATTATGAACCTTGCCATTAGGTAAATTAACACCGTCAAGCTCCTTTATATAAAGTTCGGTGCCAATCTCCAAATCATTTGATGCAACGCTAACCCACGGCTCTCGGTTGATATGATCTTTCGATCCAAGTCCATAAGGAGATACACTACGATCCAGCTTAACAAAGACATTATTATTTATACCAAGATTAACCATCATACCAGAAGAAAGCAAGCCTGTACCCTCCATTTGAAATTTTGAGTATGTGATGTCAGATACTCTGGCGATTGTTTCTCCATTTGTTGTTTTTAAAGCTCTCGAGTGGTCACTGTCCAAAAAGTCACTTCTTCCATCATTTTTCATGTCTTCGTCACCTTCTTTAGGGATCCAGTATTTTGTAAGCTTTGCATGAGAAAGACAGCTACTTAAAGAACGCTTCTCGGACAAAGGAAGGACAGTGACAAATTAAGCGAGTGTGCATAAAGCAATGGTATAGACAGAGGACAACTTCATTATTATATAAGAAATATGAGAGCCAGCTCAATTATTTAAAGTGATGATATGTTTTTGGTTTTTTTTTTGATTATTTGACAGACTAGTCTGCTCTCTATTTATATATGTTTATAAAATTAAAGTTTGGTGTATTTGTTTTCTGATTTGAATAGCAGCTTATTTTTTGTTTTATTTTCGTTCATATGTACTTTCTTATTACTTTGTAGTTCCCATTTTGAATTCATGTCTTTTATAATTATATTCAATAGTTGACTAGTTTTACGAAAGTGTAGTGTATACAATCTTGATAAAAGAGTAAGAAGAGAAAGCTTTTAAATTGGCCAATACGGAAGCTTCAGTAAATTAATAATTGAAGTAACGCAAACTATATTAAGTGACATACAGAAATGATCTATTTTCTACCATTTTTCAGGGATGAACAATTACAACGTTGGTACATTTTCGAATATTAAGCGTAACAATGTTGGACTATATATTTACTATAAAATACGTTTAGTTTAGTGATTTTACATTATACTGCATTAAACTTTATTTTTATTCAATACTATCAAAAATCATATCAAATGTACATTTAAATATTGCTCTAACGGCTATGCGTTTTGGTGAATAAGGCAATTTTGTCATAGTAAAGAAGGTTTCTACATTCTTTATTATCAGATTATCTTAATTATTTTCTAAATTTGTAGTTTAAATTTTCAGGGTACATGCGAAAAGATAAAGAGCTTTGCTTCTGACGGTTAATGATCTGATTAAATTTCGCGTCCTTCCTTTCTATTGTTCTATTTTAACAGCATCTTAAGTGAATATGCTGTTATGATAGGAATCATATTTGCTGCTTAATATAATTAGATAGAAATCGAAATCAACTATTCTCAATTATGGTTTTTTTGTACTGAGTTTACTCGAATTAATATATCTTGAAAGTATATATGGTAAACATATTTCTTCATAGACGTTGACTATAAACTTTTTTTTTAGTATCTAATCAGCACACTTTATCAAGTGAAATCAATGAACTTTGAGGAAACATATAAAAGATCGAAAAACCTTAATTAGGTACCAAATCTTTGTGGATGAATCTTTTTAATAAAAACAATATATATATATATAATATATGGGGCCAGACCATGTAGAATTGCCATTAGCAATTAGATAATGACTTATTTTCCACAGAATCATTGGTAGATAGTTCTTAATCAACCTTGCATTCGCTGGATCGGAACAATCACGTCTGACCGCCACACAATCAAGAACCAATCAAAGTGCTCCCAAATCGGACCTTTTTTAGAAAATAGAATTGAAGTATTGAGCAACATCGTCTTTTATATGCTTATTATATATAAGTTCACCATTAATAACAGCATGAGCAGTTTTAATATCGATTTTATAAGTCAAGTAAAAAAACAGAAAAAAAAAGAACAGATACAATTGTGTGTTTAACTTTGTATAATACATGCCCTCTCTCTCACTCTCTCGCTCCCATAAATACATTTATTTATTCAATGGTACTTTTTTTATATCTCTTTTGTTTTTCTAATATATATATTTATTAAGCGGTATCCACAACTACATCTCCATAATCTTCACCATTCTCTTCTTCTTGTACAACCGGTTTTGATCGTGATGTTTTTGATTCCTGTATGATATCTGCACTAGGACCGACAACCATACGTTCAACCTCATCATCAGGATGTGAAAATGTACGTTCATTTCTGGTCAAGGTTTTATTTTGTGAGTTTTCTTGGGTGTGTTTATATAAGCAGTTAGGTCTGGTGCAAGAACCATCAAATCTACACTATAAGCTTATTAATAAATAAATTACATACGTTGGATGAATAGTAATAATAATAAACTTACGATAACATTAGCATATGGATTAGGATCTTTAGGATGAAGGAAATGACAGCCTGGTCGAGTACAGTCATCACCATTTTTACAGGGAACAGGCATTCGCTGATGATCCACTGCAGCAGGAGCATGAAAGGAAGATTGCGACTGCATAAAGTATGGGTTTTGAACAGGATGCATATAAGGACAAACAGGGTTGGTACAATATGGGAAAAATCTACAAGGAATTGGATATTTTGTAGGTTGAGTTACTGCTTGTGGTGCTACGTTCATTGGAGTAGGTTTTGTTTCCGGATGAATAAACATGCATTCGTTTGATGAATTAGGACAATTAGGGAAATCGCTATATATAACATGTACACTTAATACTTGGACTATTTTTGAACTCAAAGCTAAGATATTTTACTTACGGACAAATAGTATTTGGATGAAAAAATTGACAATTATCACCATTTTTACATGATGGCCAATATTTACAGCGTTCCTGTTTTTTTGGTTCTTCCTCCATTGGTACTGGAACTGTCATTTTTCCCAATCGGTTAAATACAGAAGGTCGTTCTATTTTTATTACAAGTAAATATCATAACAGTAATTATTTCATGTTTATTTATTTTACCTTCTCTTTTACTTGATCCAATTCTTGAGAAAACACTTTCTTCCCGATGTGAAGTACGTGTTTCTTGACGTGCAGGTGAGCGTGAACGTGAACGTGAACGCGAGCGAGATTTACGAATTCTTGTACGTCCATTTCCAAGTGCATTACCAACAGCTTGAGAAAACATGCGATTCTCTCTTCTTGGTGGTTCGCTCTGTTTTATTTGGCCAGACTCTAACTCGGCTTTTCGACTAAATACCCATTGAGTCAAATTAGATTCTAAAATTAAGAATTAAGTTAAATGGGCTTCCTAATATATTATTGTGTTGCAGTTAAAAGGATAACAAACCATAATCAGATCCAACCACTATAAATGTAATATATTTTTTTTTCTTGTTAATAATTTAAGAATAAGACAATATAAAAGTGCTTACATTGTTGTAATTCAGAATTGACTTCGTCCTCTGTTTTTCCAATTTGAACCAAACTTGCAATAAAATCAGAAACCGAGTGATCTTCAAAGAAATAAATAAAAGAACGTTATTACTCTCTTTTTCACTTTTCCTCTCTCTTTATATCTACCCTCTGGGTCGCAGTATTCATAAGCAATACACTTGCTATGAATTTCTTCCTAGTAATAAGTATATTATTAATACACGAAAGTTTTTTTTTTTTTTCTTAAAATAAAAATAAAAATGTCTCCTTTTCTTTTTGTTCAACAAGTATTTTCCGCTTTATTCTTACCTTTAGTTGATTCATGCAGTCTTCACTCATTTCTAGTTATTTTTATTAGCTCAATCAAATATAAAAACGGGTACAAAAAAAGTAAAAAGTAAAAAGTAAAAAACGCATTTGAAGAACTTGCTACGATTGATCGTGACCACACTTTTGCACTGTCACAGAATTGTGATAATTACAGTATTTCTACTTGAAATTCAGACGATGTTAATTTTTTTTTGGGTGAGTTAAAATTGATTTTTAGACATTTAGCTTACCTATTGTGGAAATGACATAAATTATTTCCAGATAAAAAAGAAATTATTTTAGACAAATCAAAATTAATTTTTAGACCGTGTACTTACCTTTTTTGGATGAAGTAAGAAAGGAAATTGGCATCTTAATAAACCTTCGCTGGTG